>JANIJF010000209.1:31627041-31644374 GCA_024520955.1 Erythroxylum bequaertii | reverse complement strand
ACCCTTAATGAGTGTGCAATGTCCATTTTGCCCTTCATTTAAGCCTTATAACCTTATATGCTTAAGTGAACTTCCAATAATACCCTTCATTCATTCTTATAACATTAATGCCTCAATTCAATTAACCTATGTCATAACATCATACTAACCTTGACATAATTAATGAGCTCTAAACATTAATCCATCAAACCTCATAATTCATTTAAATCATGCTTAATTCATCAAGAAAAATTTTGGGGGCCAACAAAAAAAATGTAGCTAGCATTTACATCTTCTTTGGAGACTCTCTCATATTCTAGCTATTGGAAAAACATGCCATTATCTCTCACCTTTTTTAAAAGTAGAATATAAGACTACTCATTTCCATATATTATATATAATGTTTCTTTTTTTTACATTAGGACTCGTATGTAGTTTTTTTTCCCTTTGTTATTTTGTATAGCAAATCATATATTCACATGATATCAATTCCTATTTTTCATTTTATTTGAGATTGTCACATTATTAAAAAAAAGTCTATGAGGGTGTATTAAGCTGATGCTAGTTTACTCTTCTCATTAACTTCTTTATAAAATCTTTATCCTTTAATTTTGTTTTCAGTTTTCACTATTTAAGTCAGGTGCAAAAAACCTATTTTCCCCTAGCTTTTGAGGATTATTATATTGATAATGAAAAAGATAAATAAAAGGAGCAACATCTATATGCAGTTGAAGGTGCCGACATATGTTAAAGCATAAATATACAATAATAAGCAATGCTTCAAATATGATATTATAAAGAAGCAATGTATTTTTTCTAGAAAATAATAAAATTAAGTTTGATCAATTAATTTTTCTTTTATAAATAGATTGGTTAGTAGGCAGTTATCAATTTTATTAAATGCTAATTATGTAATTATTAAAGTTGTTAAGTTAGTTTGTATATAAGTAGAGTAAAATCCCAATTGATCTGAATTAATGAGAAAGCTAGTTTGTAATTCTCAATAATCCACGCCATTATATTTTATCTAAAAAAGCACTACCTAACATTCAAGTTGTGTTAAGAATCATATACCACCTTAGATATACTTTTGAGGAAAGTAAGAATTGTTAATCAAAGTATGACTTTTCAGATACATATAAGCAAACTAATAAATATAATAGCTTTTGAATTTGATAGAACTATTGCCTTTGTCTTCTAACTTGCATTCTACTTACATGTACCCCTAACTAGTTAGTATTATATGCAAATTAGGGCATTTTTGGTTTATTATTTTATTATTGTGTATATTAAATGCTTTATTAGGTATTTATTAACTATTTGCATATTTTAATTTTGCATTTTATGGTACATTAGGGGAGAAAGATTTCAAGGTTTTTCAATAGAATTAGGTTTTTGTTAAATTGTTAAATTTAAAGAATTAATTATATGGAATTATGTGCATTTTTCATTATCTGTGGACATATAGAGATGAATAAGTGAATTATAATTTCGAGTATTGGGTAACACCTATAGTTAATATTTAAGTAAATTATAGATACGTTAGTGATTGTGATATATTTGAAATACAAAACAATACTAAAAGAAAATCACTACAACAAGTGCACTTATCTTTCTTACAGTATAATTTAGTGCGTTGAGTGTTGATCTTTTAAAGTTTCCAACTACTAGTACTAATCATCTTTCTATCATATAATTTAATAAATAATTATGTATTTTAAAAAGGAAAATGAGTTAAATCAAAATAACGAGTAAGAAACAATGAATTAAGCGATAGATAAGAATAAGACAACCAATAGCCCTTAAAACTTTTCCTAAAGTTACAACTATATTCTTTCTTAAAACTTACATCCTCTGTAAGTAGATTGTCTAAAATCTCTTTTTAATCAAAATCCCTAATAATGCATTACTTTATTCTTTGAATTCCCTTAATAAATATGACTTTAACTTAGAAGATTTTTATAGTCCTCTCTTTAAGATTTCATGCAACTTTCATTACTTATGCCTTGATTTGTTGATACATGTGATTTCTCAATCCTTATATATGAAATCTGAAATTGAACCATAATTGGGTTTAGAATATAGGCTCACGAATAATTGGGTTTTTCATTCAATCAAGAAATCCAAAATAATAATTCTATAGTTCATCTTATTTAGATTTGTATCCCAATTTAGTTAATAAAAAGACAAATAAAACCAACGATAAACAATAAAGAAAACAAAATAAAAGATAACATTCTTATGAATCTTTAAATCTTAATACTTATTGATTGAATTTTGATTTTTCTCTAAGATTGCTTCGTTCTTATGTTAAGACCTCTAGTTTGACCCTTATTATATGCCTAGATTACTAAAAGTATGTTGAAAAAAAAAGATAACATTAAAGGTTTCATAATATTTTAGTCCTCAATAATGACATCGAAATCTTGATTATTTGATAAATTTGAAACATTAAACAATACTAAAAGGAAATCACAAAGGCAATTACATATATCATTCTTATAGTATAGCTTAGTGAATCAAATGTTAATCCTACGAGGACTATAACTAATAATACTAATCTTCTTTTTATCATCTAATCTAATAAAATGAATGATTGATTTTAAAAAGAAAAAAATCACTAAATTAAAATAAAAAGTAAGAATAAACTAATTAAAGTGATAAAAAGAATAAAAAACAGTAAATAGAAAGAATATATAAAATCTCCCTAGATTTTTTCCTATGCTTGAATTTATCTTGATTGAATGATTAACCCTATTTTACTTACACCGGTAGGAATTCCAAAGTTACAACAATTATTTTCCTAAAGACATCTAACCCCTATCCTTAAATTGATTGATTGACTCAAATCTCTTTCTAATCAAAATCTCTAAGGACACATTAATTTGTTCTATAAATTCTTATGATAAATTTGACTCTAATCAATGATATTTATGTAGTCTTATTAATAAATGCTTAATTATTCTTATTTTTAATTTTATATTTAGTGCTTTTCACTTGTTTAATTGAGTATTTTGATTATTGCTAGTACTTAATTCATTCATATTATATTTTTAGTTCTTAATTTTTGATAAAAAACTATGAATTAAAAAATGTTTGGGAATTTTAAAGTTATTTTAATAAAGTTATAAAATCGTAGAAAAAAATACATGAGCATCAACAGATCCATGTACTTACCTGTGTAGTTCGACATGACCATATTTCAAGCTATACAATTTGTTTTAAAATTTCAGAGAGTTACATGACTATGAACACACACATGTTCGGCCATAAACACACCTAAGTTAGAGATCAACATGCCTGTGTTAGAGTTCAATATGTTTGTTGTGTACTTTAACATGTCCTTATTTCATGCTAGACAAGTTGTTTTAAAGTTTCAAAGAGTTATGTAGCTATAAATGAGCCCATATTAAAGACGAACAAGCTCTTGCTCATACTTGTGTTTACTCCAGATTCAAAGATCTTATGATTTTTAAAGTGCATGGCCATGAACATGCTCGTATACCACCTAGAGACCTAATTTTTGAACTATAAAAGAAAAAATTAAAAGGGAAAGTGAAAAGGAAGCTTAGGAGACACAAATAGAAGCCCTAAGATGGTATAAAAAAGAACAAGGAATGATACCCCTTTGGAGCACATTTTCATTGATCTAAAGTGAATTTATTGAAAATCAAAAGGGATCTTATCATGTTTCTTTGATTTTGTTTTCTCTTTAGTTTTGATATTGGGTTTGATATAATTAGGAACTAAATTATTTATGGTCCCTAGATTAAATGAACCTTAGAGGATAGGCCTTTTAGTGATTTTATTTTATTTAAATTTATCATTTATTTTCATTGAGATTTAATTACATGTCCTTTATTATTCTTCAATTAATATTTTCACATGTTAATTCGTCTTGGTTTTCATGAAGTTGAGATTGAGAAATTTTTTATATAAATGGATCTAGCATAATTGAAAGGATTTATATACAAACCTAGATATGGGTTGACATAAATCTTCTAGATTTCAGTTAAACCTAATGTGAAGTTCATAAATTGATTAATGAAATTATAAGGATTTTAGTTAGAAGGATATTTCAATTAATCAACCTAGGATTAGTTGTTAATAGACCTGAGAAAGAAATTAGCATAACTAAGAAATTTCCACATTTTAATGAACTCTAGATTAAATTGATGTGTGAAGTCTTAATTGCATGAGAAGTCTTAAGAGGATTCGAATTTTAGGTACCACTATCTTCATTGATTTTTTTAGTTCAATCTTAGTTCTAATTAATCGAGGATATTGATTTATTTTGGTATATTATTTTAAATTTGAATTTTATCAATCTCCACTGCTATAATTTGTTAGATTAGATAATAAAAAGACGATTAGTATTAGTAATTCTAGCCCTCGTGGGATTGACTTATACTTGCCAATGCTAACTACAACTACTCTATACATTTGTGGTAAAGCAAATCAATTAAAGGAACACTTAATTTTTATTAATCTAGCCATTATTTTTCTTTCACTTTTCTTTTTTGTTTATTTATGTTTTTCTTAAAGCTCTCTTGATCTTATGTTTTTGGCTTATTTTTCAAGATTTGGGTATTCACTGTTATAGATGTTAAACACAATGGAACGATGGAGATAATAGTACTTATGGGGGATTATAATATGCCATTGCTTTCGGCAACATTGGAACCTTGGAATAAGAGGCATAATAACCTATAATTGGAAGCTCAACTAATATCTGTAATGTGTTGTGACAATTGTAATAGTGGTCACCTTAATTATGAATGCTAATCATTGGATCATATTTGGGAGGGTCTACTTATCATAGGGAATTGGCCTCAAACTATCCCATATAGTGATATTTACAATAGGGTAGAGCAATGGTTGAACTATTATTTGTACCCCAAATTATTTCCTAAATTCTTACAACCAACAAACATAATATAAAGAAGTAGGAGTCGAACCCACGAGGAATTGTAGTTGATCAATTGTTATGAAAGAAAATTCTTAACAAAATGGGAGGTTATGATAATATGGAGTTCTATAATAAAGAAAATAAACTAAATAATAAAACCAACATTATCAAATAAACTAACCCTGCTTTACAGTTACTTCCACCTTTTGAAACTACAATTGATCATTGGAACAAAATAATGGCTTCATTAATCATATATTCGACATGATATTAAATATATTTCTTTCCTTATGATAGCTAATCGAAAACATATGATTCAATTAACCATTATTATTTAACAACTTTAGATACGATCTAAAATTTAATTAAATAATAGCTTTTAGAAAAGAGAGACCATCAAATCAGGATAACACAACATCGATGGTTGCATTAAATCTAGTTGAATGATTTTCCTAAAAGTAATAATTTTTGACTTAGCAAATTAAAAATTATGGTTACTATAATTGATTAAAAGAATTGATTTGTAAAACAAGTAGTAAGAAACAACACATTCGAGCACTCCATGTCTTCCTCTCGACAATCCACTATTCACCACGCTGTTCATTTCATTATTCAACCTTCCTGTCATGGATTTTAACACTTTAGCTTCACTATCTTCCTTACAACACTCTGCCATCAATTCCCTTCTACTACATACTGCCTCTTTATTCATAACTTTCTTAACACCTACTCATTAAATATCTCACAAATCACTCAACCCCCTTCCAACTACATAGACCACACCTATTCTTCACTATCTTTGTTTATTTAGCTCTTCCTTAATTCCTGCACTCTGATCCTTGTTTCTTAGTTATTAACCATCAGTCCATAGCTTGTCCTTATGGACTTACACTTCCTGCCTTTAACATTAAATTGATCTAATGATACAGCTACATCAATCTCTACTAACCCGCCTATTACAAGCCACATTAACCCTTCCATTTGAAAGATATAGACTTATGTTTATGTAATGCAAAACTATAAAAAAAGATAACATATTGTCCTCGGAATTAATCTCCTAAGAAGAGAATAGTCTATCCACCATTGGAGCTGTTATAGGCTAGTGCAAAAAAGTGGAGAACCATATTGCTTGGTTTTCCACTAACCTATCTCCTACTAATTGGCAGATCATTTCCAACCACACCTATCATCCAAATGGAAGAATCATTATACTATATGTTTCTAATCTATTATATATTAACTATTCTAACATTACATATCAGATGGTGCATTTACAGGTTAACATAAATCAGCTCAATCAGTAGATTTACATAACAATTATATATGTCATAATAATGCATATTAGAGGAACTTCTTATGAAATCAAATAAAGGACTTAACAGCTTCAATGAACTTACCTTGGATGATTTCATGATTTCAATTCCATGTTAAATGTAGAGGAAGCAGATGGGACAAGATAAATATGTAATCCTTGCATATAACTTGGCAAATATCTAGAAGAAGCTCAACTTACTGATCTACCTTTGAGTAGATGCTTTTATACATGGAACAACAAACAAAATGGTGATCACCTAATCAAGAATTAGTTTGATAAAAGTGTTGCTAATTGAATGTTGATGAATGTCTTCCTCGACTACTCTTCCTTATACTCAAACAACATCTTATTTGACCACAACCCCATTTTAACTAAACTAGAAGCAAAAAACTCCAATTTTCCATTCAATTTTAAAAACTTCATTTTAGAGCTAGTTAGATTTGAAGAAGGAATTTGGAAAGCACTTAGATCCAACATTAAAGGCATTAAGTAGTATGTCTATGTAAGGATAATGCAGCTTTTCGAGCATAAAATAAAGATGCTTTATAAAGTCAATGTTGACAACACATACCATTTTGTCAACATAGCAAAAAGGGAATTGGAATCCATCCAATATGTAGTTTACGCAAATCCTAGATCTCAGAATTTGCTATATAGCTACACACAAGCACTCCTTTATGATTACTCCCTAACGAAGCAAAAAGCCAGGGTTGATTGGTTAAAGAATAGAGACAGGAATACCTCAGTCTTTTATAAAGCCATAACCTTATGGAAAACCATAAACAAAATTGTTTCTCTTAAGCATAATGATATTTGTCTTGACTCTCAAAATCAAATATTGGAAGGGGCTTTTAACTACTTCAGTGACTTAGTGATTTGAAGCACATTCATTTGTACATTTCCTTAAACAGGTTTTGAAGGATTCTATTACACCTCATGATGCAGAATTGTTATGCAAGCCTATCACCTTATAGGAAATCAAGAAAATATTGGATACACTTCACCCTCACAAGGCGCCTTGACTAGATGTGTTCAATGTAAATTTCTTCAAGAAAATTTGCTCTCTCACTAGAAACATGATCTCAAAAGTAGTTTTGGAAATTTTTAACAATGGCACACTTCTAAAAGAAATCAATATGACATTCATAACCCTTGTTCTAAAGTAAAGTGAGCTAAATCAATTTTTTGGCTTCAGACCTATTGCTCATAGTAATTCCATTTATGAAATTATCTTAAAGATCGAAGCTTAAAGGCTCAAAGGATTACTTGATAAGCATATCAACCCCACCTAAGGAGCCTTCATACCTGGAAGGGTGATTGGAGATAACATACTCACTATTTAGGAGCTCATTAGCAATTACTCCAATAAGAAGAGTAACCCCAATTGTTGCATTAAAATTGATCTTACAAAGGCATATAACAATGTTAAGTGGAATTTCATTATCAACATCCTATATCATATGGAATTCCCAGACTCTTTCATTTAATGGATTGACTAGTGTATGATTTACTTCCTCATATAGCATTCTGGTGAATAGGCAACCTACCAAATTCTTCAAAAGCTGCAAAGGTATTCGACAAGGAGATCCATTATCACCCTACATATTTATGTTTATTATGGAGGCACTTTGTAAGATAATCATGGGGCTTATTAAAAGGAAAAAGGGCTTCAAATATCATTCAAAGTGCAGGAAACTAACTAATCTTTTCTTTGCAAATGATATGATTCTATGGTCCAAGGCAGATGCAATCTCCACCCACACTTTGATGAAAGCTCTAAAAATATTTCAAAGATCTTCTGAATTATAGTTGTACTCCAATAGCAATACTTATCTATCAAGAATTGCTGCCAACCATATGCAGTTGATCTGAACTGTCACTAGTTTTAAGCAATAAGAACTTCCAATGAAATATCTAGGCATTCCCATTTCTGCTCCAAGGTTGAGAAAAAGAGATTATATGGATCTATTTGATAGAATTCAATCTAAAATTTCTTCCTTGAGTTCCAAGAATCTTCTAAAAACAAGAAGAGCCTAACTAATAATCTCAATTCTAAATTCCATTAACACTTTAGTTAGCTTATCTGGCTTCTCCAAATTTTGTTAGCAAAATCAATTGACAAGTTACTCAATAACTTTCTGCAGAGAAAGAATTCATAAAAGTAAGGTGAAATGGAGTGAGGCAAATACTCCAAGAATTTATAGAGGACTTGGCATATGCTCTATCAAAAAATGAACACCATATTGTTTACAAAGAGACTTTGAAGACTCATGCATGACAAATAATCATTATGGTGCAAATGGATCCATACTCACTTCATTGAGAATAGAAGTATACAGGTTCTTGACATCAAACACTTCTCCTTTTCTAACTTAAAAGCTATCTTGAAATTAAGAAAATTTGTTACACTGGTTAGGAATGGAGAGTCTATTAACTTTTAGTATAATAATTGGCTTTTGGTGGGATAACTTATCAATGTCAATCAAAGTACACCTCTCAAAATTTCAATTTCATTAAATGTTTCAGTTGCAACATCTCTTTCAGACAAATGAAATTCTTTAAACATATATCAACACAGATGAAGATAAGCATATTTGGATATTCACTAATGATTCTTATAAGAAGTTAATCTTTAAACATTTTCCTAAAGAAGGTTGGACCAAAACTTGGTGCAATTATATCAATCCTTAAGCTACATTTACTTTATGGATTGCAATGAAAGGTAAGCTAAAAACTGTTGACAAAATCACCAGATACATGCTTCTCACCAACTATTGCTCATTATGCCAAGAAGCTGAGGAAAATACTGAACATTTATTCTTTAAGTTAATTATATCAAAGGCATTTGGAAAGAACTTCTCAAAAGATGTTTGATAGGTGAAGAATTAAGTAGCCTGGACAATGTTAAAACTTGGCATTCAGCTAGCAAAGACGCCAACAACGTTGCTTATAAATTTTTCTGGTTGGTTCTCCCATCAATAGTTACAGCAACTTGGGATGAAAGAAATTATATGACTTTTCAAGATAAAGGCCTCCCAATGGAACAATTCAGCAAGCAAATTGTGCAACACATAAGGCACCAAATTGACATTTAGAATCACAGATTGCAAGACAACCAATAACTCCTTTCCTTTTAGAATGTCTAGTTTCCTTTTGCTCATCTTTTAAATTTCTACTCATATTCCTTGATAGTCACTAATTTTTAGTGACATTTAGCATTGTATTTTGTATGTACAACTGGATTGCCTTTCAAGGCTTAATACATTAACATTTGTTAAAGAAAAAAGACTTTCACGCATTCAAAATTTAATCTAACAAATTATCATTTTAATCAATATATTAATTGCGTGCATTACAAATCAATAAAAATAAGCATAAAATAAAAGCATAAAAATCAATCTAATACATGAATAAATGAAACACTCACCATTAAGACCCAATTGCCACCAATCTTCATGGTTCTAAAAGGCTTCGACTTCCTTAAACTAAGATAAAGAAAATTAGCTGACAAAGGCCATAAGTACAACTAACTTCTAAAGAAGAGAGCCTACCTTAACGT
The DNA here is from genome assembly GCA_024520955.1 of Erythroxylum bequaertii. NCBI lineage: Eukaryota > Viridiplantae > Streptophyta > Magnoliopsida > Malpighiales > Erythroxylaceae > Erythroxylum > Erythroxylum bequaertii. The sequence continues at coordinate 31,634,612 of JANIJF010000209.1, read as the reverse complement.
ACACCAAGGAGAGGAAAAGAAAGCTTTGTGAAAAGATAGAAAATGCAAAGAAAACTTGGATGTTTTGGTTCTCATCCTTGCACTATTTGTAGCCAATTTGACCCCATGTAAAAATATTTTTATTATAATTCGATGGCTTCCCTAGATCATAACTTTAATGATTTCCACCTAGATTTGGTTATAATATGATTTAAACACTTTTTTTGTTATATATTGTAAGTTTAGAAATTACAATGCTTACTGAACATGCCTATGCCTAAGATCACGCTAGACTATTTATTCATATTTTAATTTGATTCTATTAATCTAATATAAATCTATAAAATAAAACATTTTATCAGTCTAAATCTTCTTGATTTCCTTTTAATTAATGGTGATATTGCTCCTAAATGTTAAACTTTCAAATTTGAATTAAGGACCAATCTTTTTCTTAAAAAATATTGAGTTTGAACTTATTAAGATAAGATTATGGAGGGTTTGAATTCTAAAAATGGGGCAAAATTATAACATATCAAGTTCCCCCACATATAATCATTGTTTGTCCTTAAGCATAAAAAAGTAATAAAAAAAGATAGCCAAATAGGTTTTACTAAACCACTTTTCACAATATTAAACCAGGCACATTCCTTAAGACTTAGATTGGAAAAGAGTTAGCCATCAACACACAATAACGTCGATTTTCACTAGAAAATATGAATAGAAACAATTAAATATAATCTCAATCAAAAGCATGAATAAAGCCTTGGTGAATTACCTTAGGGTTTCCACTCTTTCACTTAAGTGTTTAGGTTCAATTATTTACTCTCAAACTCTTGTCACAAGGAATACACTACTATAAATTTGCACATACACCAAATATCTCTCACAATGAACACATAAAGACATGAATCAAAAGGACTTATATTAAATGGTTGTAATGGTCTTGGGTTAAGGGTTAGAAAGGGAAAATTATAGGCTAAAACCACACATATTTAATAAGGAATTCAAATAAAAGGTAGGGCTAAAAAGGTGACCAAGCACTCATATGTCAATATACTATAGTTATAATTATTCTCTTGTTGATAAATTTTGATATTTTACTTATTTTTTATATATAAATCATTAATGCCAAAATGGACGACCATGATACAAAGTTAATACAAAATGAGTAGCTTGAAAACAAAATTTAAAGCAAAGTTATTCTCATTCCTCAAATAACTTAAAAACAACTTATTATGATTTGTAGTTAGATAATAGGATATATGACAGATCAGGTTTATGATGTGGGCTTAACATATAAAGATAGGGATTTTAAAAATGACTCAAAGGGGCTAAACTATGGACAATTAAGTAAAGGGGCTTTTTAAGGTAAATGGATAAATAGGGAAGGCCTTTATCATATTCAAGTTGATTTGTATAATATCAATTAAAATTGGTTTAATGCAAGTTATAGAGGTATCCAAATGACATGGAATCACACACTAAAGAAAAATGGATAGATTTAATATATTTTTATCCTTTTAGGTTCAAATGCTTATATGTTAAATTCACCTAAATCCTTATGCAATACTTCATATATCAATCAATTATCTCGCTTTGTCTAAGTGAATACCCTAGCTATTTCAATTTATCAATGTGTTTATCCTTCATCTTAATCATTTTTAGTTTTAATTTGCACAATAAAATTCAATTTAGTCAAAACAGTTTAGTGAAAATTTCTTTGGCACATCATTTCATTGACTTCCAAAAGCATAATGTAAAAACAAGAAGTTAAAAGCAAGTATTCATATAGCCTAAAAATGCTCAACATACCATAAATTCATAACAAGAATAAAATCTCCTATACCTATTTAAAACATTGTCCCTTATGTTTAATAGTAAAGTGTAAAAAATAGAAAATAGGGAATGAAAAAGAGAACAAAAAGAAACTCCCATGTTTTTTTTTAAATTTTATATGGGAAATTTAGTAAGGGTGTATGTTGAGTGGCTCATCGAGGCATTGTTTGAGCAATAAGTGGAGACTAGATTGTCTGATAGCTCATTGAGAACTTAGGGATTTTAGTGTTTTTTCGCATCAGACACGATCGTGCATACGATCTTGTATGGCTAATTAGGGGTGAGCATTCGGGTAATTCTGGCCGAAATTTCACTGTTCGGGCCCGGCCTGAATTACCCGAATTTTTTTCATCTTACCCGGCCCGAACCCGAACTTTTTCTTACCCGAACTTACCTGACCCGAATTACCCAAAATTTTGTTCGACTTTACCCGAATTACCCGAAGTTGTTTTTTTTAATAATTTTTTTAAAAAAAATATGAAATTTTGTATTTTTATAACCTAATTCGGGTAATTGGGCCGGCCCGAAATTTTTTGGAATTACCCGACCCCGGCCCGAAAATAATTCGGGTAATACCCGAATTACCCGAATTACCCGAAATTTGAAATTTTTTTACCCGAATTAATTAGGGCCGGGCCGGCCCGAATAATGCTCACCCCTAACTCTTGGAGCCCAATCTTCAATTCGTAGTGCAATGCAATCAAGAGATGCGGTTCACAATGTCAATATGGCAGTAGTTAGATGGCAGTTTGATACAGATTCATCATTCAATGCTTCTCAGTCTTATTATTATTAACCTATGGTGGATGCAATAACTTTTTGAATTGTTCAGTTTCTGAGATTAAAAGTTATTTAGCCGAAAGAAGAGTGAATTGAGCTACTTTTGGGTGTTCAATCATGTGTGATGATTGGAAAAATAGGAGACACAGAGCCTATTATTAATTTTTGGTTTATTTTGCAAATGGCTTAATATTTTTGAAGTTTATTGATGCATCTTGCCTTATTAGAAATACTGATACTTTGTTTGAGATATTTGATGAAGTTGTGAATAAAGTAGGGCCAGAAAATATTGTTCAATTCATTGCTGACAATGATGTTGCTTATAAAGTGGCAGGAAGAAGGTTACATAATAAGTGTAATTTTTTTGAACTCATTGTGTTGCACATTGCATTGACCTAATGCTGGAGAATATAGAGGATCTTAAGTATTTTCCTATTATTGATGAGACAATGCAGAAAGCTAAAAAGGTGACTAAGTTAATTTATTATCATGCATGGGTGTTGAATTTAATGAGAAAGGAATTTACGAATGATAGAAATTTATGTCGTCCTACTGTGACGAGATTTGCAACAAATTTCTTATTACTTCAGTCTTTTGTTACGATGAAGAAAAAAGTTAAGACAAATGTTTACAAGTGATAAGTGGGTTGCATTTCAGCATGTTAGGTCTAATGCTGGAGTGGAGGTTTCCAGAATTATACTGGAAGATAGAGAATTTTGATCTTAATGCCAATTTGTCCGAGTTTGTGAGCCTTTGGTGAGGGTGCTTCACTTAGCTGATGGTAAAGCAAAGGCAACAATAGGATATTTTTTTAATGTCATGGAAAGGGCCAAGGAAGCAATCAAGGTCAACATGAAACATAGGCCTTCTTTGTATATACCGTATCTTGCAATCATCAATGAGAGATGGAAAAGGCAACTTTCTTCTTCGTTGTTTGTAGATGGGGCATTTTTTATTCCTAACGTATATTTCAAACCAGATTTTACAAAGAAAGCTGAAGTTAGTAGAGAAATGTTATTCACTATTACAACAATTATTAGCCATGACATGATACAAGATCTCTTGAGCTTACAGATGGAGATTTATAAGCAATATGGGGGAGATTTTGGATTGCCAATTACTACTCAACAAAAGGCAAAACTTTCTTCAGGTATTAGTTGTTTTCCTTTTCTTATTTGTTGAAAATTAATTATCACTTTATTTTGCTTGTAACGCTAATTTTGTTATCTTACGACTTATAGTTTCTTGGTGAAATTAATTCGGAAGTGGTGCTTCAAAATTGTAAATGTTTACAATTCGAATTTAAATTTAATGTGTGAATGTAACAGGCTGTGAACAGAACTGGAGTACGTTTGAATTCATCTATTCCAAGAAAAGGAATTGATTGGAGCACAAGAGATTGAATGACTTAGTACGTTCATTACAATTTAAAGTTTCGGGAAAGATATGTTATTATCATTATTAATTTCAATATAATTTATTGTAATTTTCTAATAATTAAATTTTATTGTTTACTAGGAGTCTTAATAATATAAGTAGTTCAACAGATCTACTTTCTATTGATAATATCGATTTTTAGGCGGATTAGGTTTCTGAAGAATTGAATTTGATAGATGTGAATGACTTAAAAGATAATTTTGGTTGAAAAAGCATTGACATGCGATTGGTGTATTGAATTTGAATGATGATGATGATGAAACTCCTCTTAATAATGATGATTTTGTACCAAATGATAACTGAGGGTTAGTGTAATTATAGCAGGTATCCTCCCGTAAACAAATGAATGAAGTTTTAGGTTTTTGTTTTTTCTCTTCTTTTAATTTTACTTATATTTGATATATATGTTAAATTCTATACATGTAATGTAATTGTAAATATTTTTGTTACAGGTTTCACTTCTACTTGGTTGGTTCCTCATCACAAACTTTTGTCGTAAATTGTAATAGTTTAAGAGTTAAGGATATTTATTATTCTTTTTATTGAATATTTTGATGTAATTATTATTTATTATATAATGAAATTATAATATTTTAAATATTTTGTATTGTTCTTAATTTTATATTTGTACGATGATAATTGTCTTTTTTATAATAATTGTGATTATTATTTATATGTGAAATATCTGAAAATTATTGTTATTTCATATTAATTGTGGTTATTATTTATTATTATAATTTTCAGAAACAGAGTTGATGTAAACTTATAAAGTATACAATACATCAATACTATATGATCATAGACTATTTTGTAATTTAAACAACACAGGAACTTTTATAAATTTAAAAATTATCCGAAACAGTATTCGGTATTGATCGGTGCCCGTACAGTACCGTATCAGAACTCAATCTGAAACCAGATCCGATACGATATTCGCAACTTTAACTAGACCTTTTTAGATCTCTCGTGACAGTGAAATTTATTCCGAGTGATATTGTTGTAGTATTTATTTAAAATATATTTTTACATATTTTAAAAATATTAAATTTGATTTGAACGCTTTTAGTTAAAATTTATGTGTTGTTGTAACAAGATACCATAACTTGCGAAAACCGAAAGCTGCTACGAGACACAGATATGACACCAACCGAAGTTGAAAAAAAAAACTCGTTGCCTCTGTCACTAACAAGGAAATACCTTCCACCTTCGGTCATTACTATGTACCGTAACTTCCTTAGCACAGCTATAGAAGACTATAAAGCTAGCTCGGTCTACCATCATCCTGGGTGATTCGATATGAAGGTATGTTCGAAATCTTCATGACTACTACATATCCAAGTTCCCATCTTTTTCCAATTTTCTTTAGTTGGTTCTATTTTAAATCCTGTCCTTTGAAACGAGAGGCTACAAAAATATATAATATCATTGAGCACATCTTTGTTCTTGCTTCTCATTTTTGCAGGCCGCGGACGTTTTCAGTAGTCTTCATCTCCAACTTCTCCTCATTTCCCTCTGTCTCTTCGCTTCCAGATGTTCCGGTCTCAAGGTTTTTTCCCTTTTGATTCTATGTTTCCTTGTTATTTTCCCTTTTTGGTTTTTAGTTTATATTGCTTGTTTCCATCTACGTGTTGTTTTATTTGTTTTCTGCCAATGAATCAGCTTGGCGAAACCTGTTCCTCCGACAACGCCTGCGATGTAGGATTGCGGTGCGAAACTTGCCCTGCCAATGGGAATACCCGACCCAGATGCACTCGCGTACAGCCATTGATTCCGACAACAAAGGTGGGTTGCTTTGTCTGCAAACTGAAACATTTGTGTTTGTTCTTTTTCTGCAAATAAGCGGAAATGGCTAAAGCAAATTGGTTTTATTACGACTGTATATGGGGTTAGGTGAAAGGTCTGGCATTCAACAAATACTCATGGTTAACCACTCACAATTCCTACGCTCTTATGGGTGCTAAATCGGGCACAGGTTCGTTTTTGCTGTCTCCGACAAACCAAGAAGACTCTGTCACCAATCAGCTTAAGGTCAGACTTCTTCTATGCAGCAACGCTTTTGACATTTTAATTCTTTTGGAAGCGAAAAGAAAAGCTCCTCTGCGGTTCGACTTTTATGTTGAATCTTGCTCTTCTATTTATTTATTCATTTTTTGCGTCCTCTGTTAATTGGCAATAACTTCTCTGCTAAATTGGCTCTTTAAAAAAAAATCTAAAGTTTTGAACTTTGACATGTGAAACTTTTATAATTTCGTAAAACGCTGCATCCTTTCAACTTTTCTTTCTCAATTTGTTGTCATAAGTTGATTGATAATTGTAGGTCAGGTACACCAAATGTTTATCTTGCTACCTAAGTCTTTGACGTGCTCATAATATGATGTATGAAACTACTGTGATGTTAACTTGTTGTAGTCTTAAAAAGTGGGATACTACTTTATGCTCAAATAAGAAAAAAGACTAAATCATTTGATGATTTGCTAAAAGCGCATGCTGGTCTTTCTGTGGATAAAGCAGCATTCCAGCTGACCCCATCTTCAACATATGGTACTTCTGCTTTAGCTATTCCTTACAAGAACCTGCTCCAGAGCATTTGCACTTGACATCTTAACAAAGTTTTAGTGTTATGGTTCTGTAATTGGACCTTGTTTTGACATGAATTTGTCTTCTTCTTTTTTGTCTGGGAGAGTATGTCGCATATTTTTCAATTTCAGAAACTTCTCCAAGTCAGTTTTTAATTGGAAATTGTGACAAGTTGGACGATTTTCTTTTTTTTTTAAATTCTTATAGTTCTTCCCTTAAGTATTTTCTCTCAAATTTACTAAGACGAATAATGATTAACCCACTAGACTATAATGCTTAAGCTGAATTTACTTGTAGAATGGGGTGCGAGGGTTCATGCTTGACATGTATGACTTCGAGAATGACATTTGGCTGTGTCACTCTTTTGGTGGAAATTGTTATAACTACACTGCATTTGTAAGTACCATTTACTATCATTGTTTCCTTTTTAAAGATTTCAATTTTCTCACTATGATGGTGACCAATTCACAAATTTTAACCACATCCAGCAACCAGCCATTAATGTCCTGAAAGAGATCGAATCATTTTTCGCTGCCAATCCATCAGAGATTGTCACCATTTTCATTGAGGATTATGTGACATCCCCACAAGGCTTGACAAAGGTTTTTAATGCTTCTGGTCTAAGCAAATACTGGTTTCCAGTGTCAAGCATGCCAAAGAGCGGTGAAGATTGGCCAACAGTGGATGACATGGTCCAGAAGAATCAGCGGCTGGTGGTTTTTACTTCAAAGTCAGATAAAGAGGCTTCTGAGGGCTTTGCTTATAACTGGAAATATGTGGTAGAAAATCAATGTGAGTTTATGCAAGCCTTGCTGATATATATATATGGTATTATTTAACCATCACAAAGCCTAGAGTCCTTGTCATATTTGGTAGCTGTACCTTAGATGTCTCTGACAAATAAAATTATATAACCCTAGCTAATCCTGCACAGAAAGGATAAAAAACAAAAGAAATCAAAC
>JANIJF010000209.1:31417651-31427712 GCA_024520955.1 Erythroxylum bequaertii | reverse complement strand
TTTCCCAACCCAACCCAGCATTTAATCTCATTTCCATGTCCAAGGTCAAATGAGCTAAAAATTACAAAACGTAAGCCCATGTACGTCTAGATACATCAAAAAAAAAAAAAAAGAAACCCACTAAAGAATAACCAAGAATCCTTTGAAATTAAAATGAAAATAAACTTGATATTTTCGCTACGTTGGAGATAATAACTAAGAAGGAAAATTGCAGCATTCTCAAACTTTCACCTAGTAATTGAATAATGTTAGATAACTATTCTTGTCACTTTAAGGGGGGGAATTATGGTTATATTCAATGGGAATCTATAATTCTACAAGAAGAAACAATACATGAATAGATGATTTACATGAAAGTCATGGATAAGAGGGCACAAAAGGTAACTGTCATATAAGCAATCTATGGTCTCAATCACATAATCCAAAGAAGAGAGCTATGGAGAAGAATTAGAGACCTACCCCAGTATCAGAAGGCCTTGGCTATTTCTGGAAGATTTCAATGATATTCTAAATCCAAATAAAGTTGAGGGAAACTACAGTTTGAGCAACTACTATGATGAATTTAAACAGTTCACAAATGATATTAAAAAGGAGGAGTTGCAATATAGAGGAAACTTTTTGGCCTAGTACAAGAAGCGAAAGGATTCTTAGTTTATAAGGAAGAAGCTGGATAACAGTATGGATAGCCTCCTGAATGCAACTTACCGAAGGACATTTGAGACTTATTGGATTCAAGAAAACCCTAGGATTTACCTAAAATAGCAACGACTATATAAAGAAAGAAAAAGAACCCTAGTGTGAGCTCTAATTTCTGCCACTGTGGGAAAACTTCAAGAAGAAAGAAGAAGAAGAGGAGAGAGGAGTTGGCTTCTGCTGCTACTTTCCCAAGCCATCCCAATCCTGTCGAAGTGACATTTTCTTTTCATCATTTTTTTAAATATGTAAGACGAATATGATGATGTTGATGAATTTAAAATTGATGACGTTGTTCTAACTTTTCTTAGGGATTTAAACTTGATTCAATGTTAATCTAATTGTTTTTGTGTTAATTTATTTGGTTGTTGTGATTATTTGTTGTAACTTCATGCTTCGGTAATAAATTAAGAAAGTGAACCGAATGTAAAATAATTGGATTGGTTAATGAGAGTTAAACGCCAATAGACCACGCAAATAATTAAATCGGTAATTATACGAAGAGAGATCTCGTATGAGACCCTGTTGTTTAATAGATGGCTTTAGGGATGGCAATTTTTGACCTATGGGCCTAAATTTAGTTGTTTTCAATGGGTTTGCTCATGGACCAGGCCAGGCCTAGACAAACTCGAGATCCAATTATTATAAGCAAAACAACATCATTTTACTTAAAAGAGTTAGGTTTCGGGTAAGCTTGGGTCTAGGCAATGCATACTCTAATTTAATTAAAAAATAAATTATTCCATATTTTTAATATTAAAAATTATTTTAAAAAACTTGGAGGGGGCTAGCTTACCATCCCTAGAAGGCTTAAGAACTGATTAGGTTTGGGCTGATTGTTAATCAAGAGATGACATTTTCGGTAACTCTACTTAATTAGGGTTTATTAATTAGGACTTAGTGATTATAACTTGAGAGAGAGTAATTCACTCTTTGATAGTCTAGAACCGACATTACATTAACGCAAAAGTGATTAGGTTAGCAGTGATGATAGGATAAATCCCTTTCTCATAATTTGGTAATTTTTCTTATGTGATTTTCCATTGTGAATTTGGTGATGTTCAATATTTGATTTCTTTTGTGTTAATTTTATAAATTAACTTTCTGTTAATGATCTTCATGTGTTTACTTTTTTATTCAGTTTTTATTTTCATTTTAATAATTCTTTAAGCCTTAGATAACTTATAATTAGGTTAGTTTGACAATTCTTTAAGGGATCGACACCCCACATACTACAATCACGACTTATGCGCTTGCAGTCTATTGAGGGTTTTAAATAGATTAAAACTTGTCTCAATAGACAACTCACTGTTTCATTGTTTACTTGATTTATTTTCTTTTTGTTATTATTTGTTTCAATTTTTGTTATTTTTTATTCAAATCACATTCCAAATACCTTAAACAAACTTAGGTTTAAATTAGTTACCCTGGCATAATCCTCATAGGAACAATACCCTTATATACTACAAGATACGATCTGTATACTTGCGGTGTAATAAGGGTTTTATTAGATATAAAACTTGGTCAGCTGTTCTCTTACTATTTGATAAACTACTCTTAAGGTCTTTATTGAAATAACTAATCAAGTCAAAGAATGCATCCTTAGGATATCAATATCCTATTAATATAGTTTCATATAAATACCTAATTATAGAGTTAACTACTAGTGAATGGGACTCGATAAGGCTAATATGAATCTAGCACATAAATAGACACTAACATGATTTTTGGCTTACTTATGTTAGGATAAAAAGGTACCAATTATAACTTAATAGAGCTTTACATCCATAAATTTTCCATCCTCTTCTTCGCTTAACATTTTTGTGATACTTATAGGTATCCTCATTGTTTTGTCTTAATCCAATCCAAAGAGCTTGACTTATTCATCAATTTATATAGATTGATTTATAAAAATGTCCTCCTTGATTTGATTGATCTGAAGTCCAAGAAAGAACTTGAGCTCTCCTAACATGCCCATCTAAAATATGCAAGCTTTCATTAGTTGTAACAAAAATAACGTCACTAACATAAATTTGAACAATTGAGAACATCATGCCCATACTTTTTAACAAAAAGAGATGTATCAACCTTCCTTTTTATGATTTTTTAAAAACGAAATGTAACTAAGCTTTCATATCAAAGCTCTAAGAGCATGCTTAAAGCCATATAAAATTTATAAAAGTTTACAAATGGGGTTAGGTGTATCATGTAATTTAAAAATGAAGGTTGATCAACATAAGCTTCCTTTTGAATAAAAATACTAAAAATATATTTATGACACCCATTTGAAAAAGCTTGAAATTTAGTATGAATGAAATTCAAGTATCAATCTAATAGATTTTAATCTAGTTAATGGTGAAAACATTTTCCCAAAATCTTTACATTCCTTTTTTTGTACCCCGTTGGCCAGATATTGAGATTCATTTCCAATTATGGTACATGTTTCATCTAGTTTGTTTCTAAAAAAGGCCACCTGGTACTTATAATTTGATGGTGTTTTGGCTTAGGTACTAATATCCATATCTTATTACTCTTAAATTAATTCAAGTCATGATTTACAATAAGAACCAACTTTTATCAGTAAGGGCTTTCTATGATATTTTAAGCTCAATTTAAGAATGAAAGATGTGATAAGTTTCAAATATGATATTTAATAGTTACCCCCTTTTTGAACATATTCAACTATTTGCTCTTAAGGATGACTCTTCTTGAATTTTAAATATCTTGGAATATGAACAACGTTGGTTGATACCTAATTTTTTAAGGTTATAAAAGATTAAACTACTACTCATTTTTATTTAAGTGTGATAGGTACAATAATTTCATGAGAAAGTATGTGTAAACGATATTTTGTTCATTAAAGGATGAACAAGCTTAAATGTTAAAGCTTATACAAGGCTTAAAGACCATAGTGTGATTTGATTTGATTCAGATGAGTTTTAAAAATTTTGCTAGGTTACTTCTAAGATTACAAGAAGTGTTCACAAACTTAGAAACAAGTAGGAAAGATACCAAAGAAAAGGAGCATCATAGAGCACATGAATGACGAAGAATGTTACTTAAAAGAAAATCTTGCTCGATTAACTGAACTATGTCAAATTGGATTAGTATACAAAATAGAGAGGTCGATATCCTGTGAATAATAATCCAATTGACCGAATTGATGAGCTTCATTTTTTAGTGTACAAATATTTATATTTTGTGCAATATGGAATAGGTGGATCCTAGTAACAACTAAAGGTTAAGACCATTTATACGAAGCCTCCCTTAAAGCAAAAGAAATAAGATAAACAAGAGTAAAAGAAATGTTACAAGTGACATACGAGAATTCAAGTTATGTAAACATTGAGTTAGTTTTTGACTAGAGTAAGAAATCATTGTTTTGTTGAGCTTTGTGTTTTCTTGAGATAACGTATATTATTGTGAGACTTGGATGTGAGTTAGATTGAATTCTAAATGCCTAAAATATTGTAAGTTTCTTTTTTATTCTTGAAAAAGATAATGTGTAGTGTGTTTTCATCTTCGCACATCGAAGAAGAGTTGTAGTGAATTCACTATCTCTAAGCGAGCTTAGGGAGTGAAAATAAGTTAAGCAGTATCAAACCATTATGAATCGTAAGTGTTTCTCTTCCCTTATCTCTTACATTATTTATATTACTTTTGTGATTGTTTATGAATGTTGTCTTATGAAATTGGTTAATTTGATATATCGACCGGTTAGTTGACTATAAAGTTAATGGCTCTAAGAGGTTAGGAGATCTTCGATAATGTCTTTATCATTGACTTTAGTATAACAATTCTAGGTACCAAGTATTAAATAAATTTTCATGTTTACTTTGTGATTATTCTCAATATTATTACGTGTTACCGTATTTGCTTTTGGAGGTGTTTGATAAATTGTCATTAATTTAATTTAGCTTGTGCTAACGAACTCATCTTCCCTCCTTTAGGTGAATTAAGGTCAAGAATTGGTATCACAACGTGTCTATCTTATTAGGTATCTAACAATACGAGAGAAAAGACAATGATACAAATGAAGGGATAAAACAAGAGTCGCTCACATTTTTCTAGTAATCGCTGTTTATATTGGAAATCTGTGATGAGATTATTTTCTATGGTGGAATGAGTAAAGGTGTGGGATATTGTTTAAAAGGAACTCATAATCCCAACCAAAACTGTTACTTTAGAGTTTAGATGGAGTGACTAAATATTCCCTTAAGACTCACTTAAGTGGGATGAGAAAGTTGTCCACATTCTTTTTTAATGCTTTGAGATTAAATGAATTCAATGAAGTGTGAATGTGGGACATTATGCATAATATTCGACATACACTAGAAATCACACATGAAGACATGAATGAAGTAAAGAAAGCAGAGTAAGAATGCTTGTTCATCATTAAGAATTATTTCATATGAAGTAAGATACCATTGCCTTACAAGGACTTGGTAAAAATTGCTCTAAAGGTGAGATAGAAAAAAAATCTACGGATGCTTTTCTGAGGCTTGGTAGCCTAAAGTGATGGCAATACAAGAAGTGAAAGACTTAAATAAGCTACCACTAGAGGAGTTGACTGGTTCTGTATTCACATACGGGATGAGATTAATAAAAACTTAAAGAGAATAAAAGAACATATAAAAGAAATAACAGCGAAACTAGGGTCAAAACTCAAGAATGAAAGAACAAATAAAAGAAATAGCAGCTAAACCAGGGACCCTTCAGCGATTCTAAGCAAAGATGACATATAAAACAGAACAAGGATAGTAAAAGATAGGAAGAAAGAGAAGGATTAGCATGATAAAATAGCAAGGATTGAGAAACTGATAGAGCTAAAAGCACCAGAAGTTTTGTAGGAAACAAGATTAGGCAGGAAACGAATGATAGGATATTTTGATTTGTGCAGTTTATAACCATACTCAATGCTGAGCTAACTTCTATCTTGCTGTGGGATAAATTTCACTGAACATTCCTCTGTACTGACAAATTGTTTTCCATCTAGAACTTATTTATCTATTCAATTTCCTTAACTTTCAAAAAGCGAAGTTAAATGATCCTAGGTATTTTGGAAGAAGAAAGTGAATTTGCAGACTCATATAATCTTGTCAATGCTTTAGATTTTCGTAGGCATATTGGTAGTACTTGAGGTTTAATCACAAATTAGCGATATCCCTCTTCATACTTACTGCTTTGATTTATTGGGGATTAAAATGTGATTTTTGTTGAAAGTAAATGGCTTCAGACTGGCTTGGTATGCAAGAGCAGAAAGTGGTTCATCTCACCCTATGTTATTTATCTACGTGGATAAGAACATATTTTGGTTCAGGTCGATCGTTAAAGACTTCCTGATTACTTATTGAACGGTCCTCGTCACAATAACTAATAACTAATGGAAGCCATCTCATTTAATACAACTTTTGCGTTTACCACACTCTCGTAAAATTATCGATTTCACCTCTGAAGGCAGTTGTGATACTTCGTTTATGAAGGGTGACGATGTATAGGATCAAGAATAGAAAAAACTTGAACCGTGGAGCTATGTAAGAAATTCTAGGGGATGAGCGAAAGCCGCAATCTCCCCTTCTCTCACTCTGGTTTCATACCGAGACGATCATGTCGTTCCAGGTAAAACTGGCATTTCTATGTGATATAATACTTTTCAGGATTACAGCTTAGAAAATTTTGTTCCATGTCAGTTTTTATATAATATTCTTCTTTTCAATCAGATGAAAATAACTCGATACACCAATTACACTAGGATTAAAAGGTGGTTAGATACTATAGCCGTACATTTGACCACGCAAGGGTAGCCACTAATCGTTCATCCCTCTGCTACTTGGTCACTAATTAGCACATAACAGAACTTATTAAAGAAACTGTTGAATCAAGGTGTGGATAGGCATTATAAGCATACTCCATTGTTCACGCACATAAGCATCTAATTAGCACATAACAGAAATTATTAAAGAAACTGTTGAATCAAGCTGTAGATAAGCATTATAAGCATACTCCATTGTTCATGCGCATAACCATGGGGGACCGAATCGGCAAAAAAAACGAGGCAGTGTGCATGTTGTTGAGTGAAATAGGATCTAAGAACTCTCTCTTCTTTTAGTCTATGACTCTTTTCGTTTCAAAGAATTGATTAGAACAACAAATTCATCCGTCAAATATATGTGTTTCCAATGGATATCTCCGAATAAAGTTTCGGGAAGTCCGTTAAACCTCCCTATTAACCTAATTTCTCTATACTAAATAGGCATCAACTTCAATGCGTGGAGGTGAAGTAGAAGGCACTGAAACATCCAATTTCAATTGCGTAGGGAAAAGTTCCAAGTTCCAACTGTCCTCCACAATTATAAACAGAAGAACACAGTGGCTATCAAGAAGAAGTACAACCTCAATCTCTATCAATACCGGCACCTTGGACCTAAAACCCCACAATCTCTGCGATTCCTAATAATGGAAAATAAAGAAGGAAATGGAAGAGCCCAAAATCAGACACTAATGACCCTAACAACCAATCAAAAGCAGAAATCAATGTAAAAATCCATAATCATAATTCCAAGAGATCTCCCACAAAAATGTGTTTGCCGGCCAAATAACCCCACAAACATTCTAAGAAAGAGAATCTGACTAGAAAAGTTAAAACCATAAAACATGAAAAACACACAAAGTCAAGTAAATAAACCCTCAACAGATCCAAAGTAAATACGCTGATATCCCCATCAATCACACTGAAAACCATGAGTTTACTAATTACACCGTTGTTTTTTTACTTTTTAATTCAAATTTATACAGATAATCAGAAAACGAAGAAGAAGCCCTAAAATCAACGTCTGGTATCGTAATCGACGACCTCGGAATCAGTAACAGACCTGGAGTGCTGTACAATAGAGCGACCAATGGAATTGATCCAGTCCTCCTTATCCTTATCGGAATCGGCCACAAAGTACATAGTCTCTTGGCTCGTTGACAGCTCGAAAGCGAAGGGCTTATTGAGGACGTCCTCTGCGCCTTTCACTGTGAGGCACTTGCCCACTGGGATCACGCCACGTGGAATCGACGACCTCGTCACGAGGTTGTCCTTGAACCACAAAAGCTTCCCTTGTTTGAGCACGAACCATCGGCGTCGCCAAGTTTTGATGTAGTCACCTTGCTTCGTCATCCAGCCGGCTCTCTCCGGCGTGGACCAGAACTCGACGTTCCTGTAGTCTTCCGGGTTCGGGTCTTGACCCGTCAATGACCTCAACAAAGACTCCATTGTAAGAAGAAAGAGAGAGTTGTCTGTGTTTTATTCCGAGTTTGCGTTTGTTGGCGTATTGGTTGATTGGTTGATTAATGAGTGATTAATTGGTGTATTGGTTGATTGGTTCATTAATTAGTGATTAGTTGGGACTCTGTTTGTTTCACAATTTTAAATAAGCATCAATACTTATCTGGCATTTTATTTTTCAAGTACAAAATTTTGAAATTATAGAAAAGAAATCAATATAAAGGTTAAAAAATGATCGGTTAGTTTGTTTTTCTTTTTACAACAGGAAGAGATGATTTATTAAATAATATCTTGAAAAATATAATTGGTTATTTTCTTTTTTTATTGTATATTATAATTTTGATGGTTTTTTACCGACAAGTTCAATACTTAATGTAAATTGCAATTTTGCTATAATATGAAAAAGTTGGAGATAGAGGAGGAAAATAATATATAAAGTCATCTTGTACTTCCTATGATTTATTTGGAAAAAAATTCAAAGGGGTTTTACTTCAAAATACTAGATAAGAAAACCAAATCATTAATCCTAGTCGAGTAAAGAAAATAAAGGAAACAAAATTAATAAAAATTATGAAACTAATTGACGTAAGTTAAATAAATAGCAAAGGAAAATCAAGATAATAAGTCCTAGGATTTTATGGTTCACTTATGAATAAATTCAACTACCATGCAAGATTTATCATTAATATTGAAATAACAATTAACTAAAAGCATCTACGCTCTCTCTAGGACTCCTCAGATCTTCTGTCCTCCACATAAATGAATGGTTAAGATAGAATGAGACAAGGTTGGGACAGGAGTAATAGGACAGAGGATCACGTCCCTTTCGAACCCACATAAATAAATGGTTAAGATAGAATGAGACAAGGTTGGGATAAAGGTAATAAGACAGAAGATCACGTCCCTCTCTAGAGACACACATATACACTCACCTACGTAATTCCCACCTTAAGATGCTTATTCTACTGAATCAAATTCATTAAGTATAGTTAATCTCTTCAGTTATTATAATAGTCTACAATACCCGTACTTTTAGATCTAAAGTGTTTATTCTCTTAATGCATAGGTTATACTTAACATCCTAGTCTTTCATGTATGATGATCAGGCATAAATCTAACAATTAAGATCAAAAAGAAAAAATTCATAAACATCATGGAAATAAAATTAAAAAAATCCTAATATAAAAAAAAAGAAAGGAAGAAAAAATTAGAAGAGTTGTCACAATTCTCCTATAATTTTGCTCTAAATCATTCCTTAATACTAAGAAACCCTAAAAATAGCAATCCAATGACAAAGTAGGGTGTAATCGGCCTCCAATGTCCCTTACAAAGTCCTTTTATAAGAATGTGTAAGGTTATGGTTTACATCATAGAGTCTTAAGTTGATTAAACTTTTAATTTAATACATTATCAGGATTTGTGTTATGCGATCGATGCTAAACCTACTTTTCACATTGGTATCAATTAACTTTTAAAACTTTCTGCATTAAAATTTTGACCTATCTAACACCTATTACAAGTCTAAAGTGCAGCTTCGTTTGCATTCTACTTCTTCAATCTTGAACCTCATGAGAGACAAGGGCCTGTCGTTTAGCTGTGTTCAATGCTTATCTATCCTTTTTGTAGTACCCCCTTACCGCATGGTATACACCGAGACGCCCGTAGGTCATTCCGATACATATCCTACGATAAGAGTGCGCTACGAACAATCATTACTGTACTTCACATGGCATCATAGTAATAAAACAACAATATAAAATTACGAACTTTTTGAAACCAAAATGTTCCTCATTCATTTCATCAAAACCAGAAGTTTACACAACTGTCATTTTTTTTTCTGTCTGAACATTACTTCAAAAACCTAATACAATATGCTATACAACCAGGGAAAATACATCAACTCTATCTAGGTCATCCTAAAAGTCCCAGCTGACCGACCTGTGAGCTATGACTTCTCTCGCCAAAATGATCTACACGGATCGAAAAGTCCCTCTGGAGCTAGGAGTCTACTCTCGGTCCTAAAAAATATGTTACAATTTTGGGTGAGTTTGCGAACTCAGTGAGGTAACCATCATCGATGGTTCACTCAATTCATGCA
>JANIJF010000209.1:31073437-31083443 GCA_024520955.1 Erythroxylum bequaertii | reverse complement strand
TATATATGTTTAACATTGACGACTAAAATTATCAATAAAAACAACATAGTATTTGTTACCGTCAGTAAACGAAATTGGTGATGGTCCATATATATATGAATAAATTAAATCTAAAGGTCCTTGAGAGATAAAGGTTGAATTGGTGAATGACAATTTATGAGACTAGACAAGCATAACACAATCTTAAATGCTTATTAGAGGAAATATAAATATTTGATTTATTAAGTGTTTGATGAATTGTACGGAATGAAGCATGCACAATTCTTTCATGCTAGGTAGAAAGAGAACAATTCAAGCAAAATTGGGTCGTTGACAATCATAGATTGATTAGAAAAGAATTTAGTAAAGGCTATTGTCATTCAGCCTTGTAAGAAGTAAATCCTTTATGGACATATCCTTGATTGCAAAATGGGAAGGAAACAATTCCATAGAACATTATTAGAGTTAGTGAAAGTTGAAATAGATAATAGGTTATGATTAATTTAAATCATATGTAAGATACCCTGCTATTGAAAAGGAGAATTATTAGATTGACATAAAGAAGAGCCAATATGTTCAATTGGTAAAGAGTTACAATTGCTAACTTTGGCATCATCTTGCCCCTAAAAATCATAATAAAATGTTAAATTTTCAACTTCAAGTATTAAGAGACGTGTTACTCCTATGTCAATTCACGAATGGGCTTAGGGTTGATGAGAAGAGATAGTGGCTTACTTGATGAGTAGTTTTGGTGGTAAGCTAGTAGGTATAGGACAAGTATCTCTACTGTATTTGGGTGAAGAATAATTTCTAAGCAGTGGCTCAATTTCATTGCTATTAAAATAGATAACAATAATGGGATCCAATTACAAAGAGGAATTGAAAGGCTTGTAAGTACAAATAGAGTATTGAGGGTGAGGAGAATAATTAAATTGGTAACTTCTACCTCGTCCTCATTGACGTCCTTCTCTCCCTTATGTAACACCAAAATTTCGTTGAGAGTACTATTAAGTGGAAGCAAAAAAAGCTACCAGTCGAATTTCACATTAAAACTTGCTTCTTCACTTAATAATAGGCTATAAATATCATTAAAGTTAACATCATTTAATCAATTTTCCAAGGACCAAACAAAAGGACGATATTGAGTATCAAGATCATTGGTTACAACTTGTACCAAATCATCGTCGTTCATAGGACTTCCTAATGCTGCAAATTGATCAAACATGAATTTTGTACATTAAATGTATTGATTGTTTTACATTGCTTCTTTTGTAACTTGAAGAAATTGATTTTCATTTGGCAAATTTGAGTCATTGAACTTGAGGCATATGTAGCTGCAAGCTTTTTCCAAGCATCCTTTGCATATATGACACCAATAATTTGTGAGATAAAAGACTCAAAAATTGATCCAAGTATTCAACTCTAGACTAATTGAGCATAACGAAACCAATAATTATACTGTAGGTTTGGTTAACGTTCAATAGTGGTTCATGATGGAGGACATAGATCTTCATATAAATGAGAAGCTAAATCATAGTTGTGTAACATGGGCATTGACTTAGTTTTCCATAACAAATAGTTTGAAGAATTTAATTTTATTGGTAGTTGATGTGAGATATTTGGTAATGTTAGAATGGCTATTGTTGTAGAGGAATTAGAAAATATGTAATGGTTTAACTTTTCATATTCAGAGTGGACTATTAGATCTTTGGAAGTGCTCTGATACCATGATATGGTTGTGATAAAATCAGTTATAATCTTTTCATTGATAATAACAAAGTATATGTACAATTTAAGTGACAAAGATATAACAAATATTAATAATGCTAATAATAGAGATTAATGAGTTAACTATCAATGTATAGCTACAGGAAATAAATACGAATAGTTATTTTTACAGAATTTATGTCAGTATTTAGTATTAAATATTAGAAATAGTAATAGTAAATTTTTACTCATATTCAATTATTATATGAATTATTTATATCTAATTAATCAAAATACTTTGTATTTTATGCATAATT
The DNA here is from genome assembly GCA_024520955.1 of Erythroxylum bequaertii. Classification (NCBI taxonomy): domain Eukaryota; kingdom Viridiplantae; phylum Streptophyta; class Magnoliopsida; order Malpighiales; family Erythroxylaceae; genus Erythroxylum; species Erythroxylum bequaertii. The sequence continues at coordinate 31,081,440 of JANIJF010000209.1, read as the reverse complement.
AATCAAAAAATTTTAATAATTGAATAAATTATTAATTTTTAATAATTATGAATATTTTTATAAGCATAAAATTAAAATTTTAAAGTTTGTTTTATTTGATATAATATTAATAAAAAAATTAAAAAATTAAATATAAAGAGGTTCATTTGAAAAGGAACGCAGAAAGAAAGATAGAGGAGAGAGACTTTTTATTCCTGTGAGAACTTTTCAGATTCTTGCTATAGTAATGGTCCAAACGTTATGCATTTAGTGAGTATTCAATTCCTAGTTTTATGGTAACTTTTATTGTGCTTGATGGAAGCACATTCATATAGGTTGTTTATTTGATTTTGGGTCCCTAAGCTTCTATTCTCTTCTATTAACATATATCATCGTATTTGGGAATTGAGAGCTTAGAAGAATTCCAAAAATGCAGCTCTTCAAGAACAAACAACAAAGGTAGGAGGTAATTTTGTTTTCTTCCGCATTTATTTTATTTGCTTATTCTAATATATATTGTTGTTGAATATATGTTAGAATGTGCTTACATTTGGTATCAGAGCAAGGTTTACCTCTATCTTATTGAAGTTTTTGGAGAATTTCAAAATTCTGGAAAATTTTTCAGATTCGAAAACTTTCAATTTAGAGTTGCTTTTGGATGTTTTTCTTTATATTAATGGTAGAAATCTTTATTTAAGTGTTTTGAAAGCATTTCTACATTTAAAATGCATTTTTGTGGTGTTTTTTAGTCTGATTTTGTGGAGCATTCGATGGGTCGTGACTTAGATCGGTTTGACCTGGCTGGAGGTTGAAGAAGACCTATACGGATTAAACTATGTTGTTTTATATGTGTTTTGAAAGAAAAATCCTCACAACCCTGAACTCTGGCTTGCTGCTGTGATTTCCGATCACTGTCAAATAATACTACATTTGTGCTCCTGGTCTGTGAGCCTTGATGTGTTTTTGAATAACGAGAAGACTTGTGTAATCACTGACTTGATCAAAAACTTGAAAGTTGTTTCCTTGATTCTATACTTTGTAGTTTATTTCTTTAGGTCTTTGCATTCATCTCATGATCCAGTCCAAATTATTGCAGCATTTGCATTGAGTATGTTTTCTTTGTGTTATTAGTTCTGCGTGGGCTGTGTTCAAACAGATTATGGTCAACATATCGGGCCTAGGTTCTAGAGAAGCAGATGCTTCTCTATATACAGTTCTACTGGTCAAATTTGACTTCACGGAATTAAAATGTTGGCATATATAGTGAAAGATGATCAGATTCGTCGAAAAGCTTCCTCTGGAGAGAGTTTACATAAAGAATATCAACTAGGCTGTAAAAGAAACAAAGTCCCATCAGACACATGACCAAGCTAGACTCTTTTCATGGTGAGGGAATTAGGATAAGAAATAACTGGGCTGTGTTTACATGGGATGTGGCTTACCAGAATGTTATTTGATTTCCGAAGGCAAACTGGCGGGTAATGTTACCTTCAAAAAGTTGTTGCGGAGCTAAATTTCTTAAGTTGTTAATTATGGAAGTGGTTTTGAAAAGGAAAAAATGGTGGGGTTCTAAAATTTCTTATGATGCTACATGTTTCTTGTCACTTTGGCTATAATTATGTCTTCTTCTTTATTGCCATTCATGGTGAAGTGAGTGAATCCTCATTGAGGAACTCTATCCTTTTTCTTCTTTCAGAGAGTGAAGGATGAGATGCAGAGGAGGAAAATGCAGTGTTTGCAGTTTGAAAGTGGTGATAATGTGCTAACGTTCTTGAAGCCAGCAGGACATGACGATTTCCATTCATTACTTGCGGCAGTGAAATCAGAGCTGCCATTTTCCTATCAAGCGGAAGTAGATAAGAGTATCATCCCAGTTACACTAGGAAGCCTAGACTTATAGTCGGGATCACTTAAAAATCCCTGTTTAGCTGGTTCCTGGCTTCTTTCTTGTCTCTTTAAAGTTGGTAATAATAGAGCTTCTATTTTCCACGGCTTTTATTTCTGATTTTTCCTACTATATTTGCAGCTCAATGCAACCTGTTGATGCTTAAAATCAGAGCGGCCTTTCTCTTGAGCTGTTTTTGCTTTAGTCCCATAAAGGAATTTGACGAGCTTTCCGTATATAGAAGGATTTCGGAATTCACGGTTCTTAGGTGGATGGATATTTTTTATGTACCATCTATTTGTACAGATTTTTTTTAACTTCAAATCTATTATTGTTACTTCTGGATTGAAGGGTTTCCCAAATTTTGAAATTACTAAGCAAATTAATAAAGCCCTTGTACCTTATTGTATGAAAAAACTTGATTATACAAGTAAATTTGAACTATGCAAAGCATTACAAAATTATACCATTATTGGACTGAGACTAAAAACTCATAGATTTGAATTAAGCGGTTGTTTGGTTTTATTTTTGTTTTTCTGTTTTTATTTTGATTTTTTATTTTTCTTTCAAATGGAAAATTTGTTAATGTTGATATAGTTATATTTTTCTAGATAATTACATATTTTATAAATTATTTTTAAATAATTAAATTTATTTTAATTTCTTATATAATATTTATTAATAAATTATCAATTAAAAAGTCTCATATTTTATTAAAATAAATAATTTTAAAATAAATTTTATTTATAAATTAATATTTATTTTAATTATAAAATTTAATTTTTATTTGAAAATTATTTATTTGGAAGATATTTTAAATTTAATAATTATTATTAAATTAAATTATTCATAATTCTTCTTAATAATTAATATGTTAGATAATTAAATAATATATATTTAGTTGCCATTAAATTAGATTACAAAGAGGAGAAACAGAAAACAAAAATTATCTTTTATGGTTTTCATAAATTTTTAAAATTGGAAGAAATCAAAACTAAATATAGAAACTAAAATTTAAGACAGAAATACTTTTTAATACTAAATTTAAAAACAAAAACATAAAACTAAGAAAAAAAGGAAACAAACATATACCATATTGAGGATTCAATTCGAAAACATTGTGATATTCAACGTAAGACAATTTGAATTATGATTGAGTTTACAAAGGGGTGAACTAGATGCTTACAAAAAAAAGGCCCTTGAAGTAATTATGCAAACACCGCATAAATTTATGTGAATAAAATATTTAATTTCCATAATTTCAATCAAATTAGTCATAATAATAAAGAAATAATATTAGAAAATAGAGATGATGCGTATATTAACACTTTCTTGACTTATACCTATTCTTTAATTTTCTTTTAAAATTCAAACATTATAATGTTACGAAGAGTTGCTATTATGCCATGCTCTTTTGAGTTGTTGCACTAAAATGATTAGCGATTGAAACAATCTCTTGTCACCCTTTTAAGCATAATATCAAATATTATTTCATCCATGGATCTTCTTGTATTTTCATTCTTTAAAATTTTTCCTTTCTTTTCACCATATAATCTAATAGTATTTTTTTTAATTTGCTCTTATGATGTCTCCTAATGTAAATCTTCTTGTTCATTAAGGTACAACTAATCCAATTTCTTTAAAATTCACACATCATGATATTCCTTTTAAAATATGTGTGATTAGTTTCATAAAATAGATAGCATGCATTGGCTCCTCATTGATAGAACTTTCTCTCTATCAAAGATTATGTGCTATATTAATTAATGTACAGACTAGGAAGATGCTTTGATTGTCATTAGAGTAAATTTTACTTAGGTTGTCTTTGGTGTTCAAGATGTAACATTTGCAATTAAACATTACATAATAAGTTTTCATGTCAAAATCCATATGGAGTTTTATTCGATGACCATCCTAAGACCCTATTAGAAATGTGACATACGAGTTTTATGGTTTTCACTAAAAATTATTTTGGGAAGTTGTAATCATTGGTTATGATTCTAATTTTCTCTTTTAATATCATATTTTTCTCAAAAATTATATTTTATTAAGTGATTTGATGAACTAAGAATACAAAGGTAAAATTATCTTTATATAAATTTTAAGCTTTTCCTTCTATTGTTTTTTACTATGATAACTCTTGACCAATGTAATGGAGACTTTATTTTCAGTTTGAACTCTCTTTAACATACTTAATAAACATATTCAAAGGTCTATATTTGCTTGTAAGAAACAATATTTATGTAAATCTACTATATTTGTTTATAATAACAAATGCTTAATGTTTTTCACCTAACTTGCACTCCAGATAGAGAAAATAAATCATTACATAAAATTTGTAAAAGCCTTTTACAAAGTTACCAATTCTTACCTATAGAAGAGCTTTTGGCTTACTTACCTATTTGACTCATAGTTGGTAGTTTATTAAAGGTTGTGGTTTGTTGAGATGTTCAACTAGAATGTCCAATTCTCCTACGAAACCCCAACACATTTAGGCTATATATATTAGGAATGATTCAATAAACTTTTCAAGTAGTAAGGTGTTTAAATTATTAACTTCTTGAATGATATTTTCCTATTCCTCTCATAATCTTGGTTAGGAGTTAAGTAATTTTCTCATAATTAACATCAATATAGGTATTACCAATACCTTTCAAGATATTTATGATATTAGTGAGTCATGTGTATATATTAGAATTGGACTTCTTATGTCTCATGTGAAACAATTCGTATTGATCAACGCCCAGCATTTCCCCTTATCCAGAGATGGGCTAACAAGTTTTGGAAGAACAGAGACCTTACCGATGTTCTGCTTTCTGAAGACAACCTTGTTCTCTTTTCCTTCTCCTCCACCTCTATAGCTTCAAAAATCCTTGAGGAGGGTCCGTGGCATTTCGGGAGTTGGCCATTATTCCTGCAATTTTGGCAGCCGGGCTTGAAGCTGGAAACCATTAAAGTTCACAATCTCCCAATCTGGGTTAATTTCCATAATGTGCCGTTGGAGTACTGGACCACACTGGATTTAAGTCAACTAGCCAGCTTCATCGGTAAGCCATTGTGTACGGATGAAAACACGGCAACGAAAAAGCGAATTGGTTATGCCTGTATTTGCGTTAGTATAGAGGTGTCTAAGGATCTACCTAATGAAATACCGATTATGAGGCTTGGAGCTGAGAAGCAGTTATGGGAGGACAGCATTGCTGTATCCTACCATTGGAGACCCCCGGCCAAACCTCAAAATACTGTTTGGCGACCTACCGGTAAGACCTTTAAAATTGGCACCTACCAGGAATTGATGCATCTAGATGACACTGGTCAATCGGCTGACAATTTGACCCTTGAACCACAATGTGCTCTCCAGCGTCAGGACAACCGCGAGGTTCCTGCCATTGATGTTACTCCTATAGTTGAACCAGACACTAACCAAGATCGTTCTGCTCTAGCTCAGCCTTCAGAGCCTTGTGGAAACCCAGAAGTAATCAATGCCGATATGACCAGGTTACTAGCTCCTAGCATTCATGAAAGCTCTCCTATAGTGCCTACTGTCTCCTCCCCTCAGGATAATAGTTCTAACCCGGATCCCTCCCAGACAATGGTAAGTTTTGATGCATCCTCTCTTCCTTCTCCAGGCATTGAAGCAGATACGCACAGTGTCGACTCACGTTCCATATCACAACGCAAATCCCAACAGGGCAAGGGTAAAGGCCTCACCACTCCCTCCTCTTAATATGTCTATTTTGGCGTGGAATGTTAGAGGAATAAATAGTCCTTCCAAGCTGTTGGCTTTAAAGGACTTTGTCTGGAGGGAAAAACCTCTTTTGTTGGGCTTGCTTGAAACGAAAATTTGGCCGGCTAATCTGAATAAACTGCAGATTTTGGGTTCTCAGTGGAGTCTATTCTCCAACCACAATCACCACGCTGCTGGTCGAATAATTGTTTGTGTTAATTCATATGAGATTCAGGCTGATATTATTGAGGTTACAGAGCAGGCTATGCATCTTCATATCACCCTATTGCAAGGTCATACTGAGTTCTTTGTCTCTTTTGTGTATGCTAGCAACTTCGAGTTTCAACGCCATGATCTTTGGAATAATATTAGCCGAGTGCATGGCACTATAAACAAACCTTGGCTTTTATGTGGGGATTTCAACACTATACTCTACACATCTGAGGCTCAGGGAAACATCAGCTTGCGAAACTATTCTGCTGACTTGTTGAACTGTCTAGCGCAAGCGAAGCTAACGGATCTCAAATTCTATGGCCATTTGTTCACATGGTCTAATAAACAACAGGCACGATGGTTTATTCGAAAGAAGCTTGATAGGGCTCTTGTCAATGATCTCTGGCTTCAGGTCTTCTCCAATAGTTCAGCTAGATTCCTGGACCCTTTATTCTCGGACCATACCCCCATCCTGGTCTCTAACCTAATAAAACCTATGATTGTCCACCACCCTTTCCGGTTCAACAACTATCTTACTGAGGCTCCTGGGTTTGTTGAAGCTTGCATGAAGGGCTCTTCGTACTACTGTAGAGGTACTAGGCAATTCTCTTGCCTTCAAAAGTTGAAAGTTATTAAGCAGGAGTTAAAACTTCTCAAGTCTGTTCAAGGTCCTACTGCTGAATTTGTCAATCACTCTAGAGCGGAGCTGGCTAAGGTACAATCCCTCTTATCTTCCAACCTAGACAATCAGCACCTCATTGATCAGGAAAAGCTTACCCTCACCTCTTATCTTCAAGCAATTAATAACCACTCCTCCCTCTTGCACCAGCGAGCCCGGATTAATTGGCTCCACGATGGGGATAAGTGTACTCAATTTTTCTTCCACTCCATCTTATCAAGGAAGAATCGTAACAAGATCCTTTCCATTACTACTCCCAATGGCCATGTTATCCGTCATCCGAAGCTTCTTCAAGATGAAGCCTTCAATTTTTTCAGCTCCTTCCTTGGCACCGAGGCTACTACTCAGGTTACCCTTCGAGACTTGCAACTTCTTAACCTTAAACGTGTCGCCCCTACTAACTTGGATTTCTTAATTAAGCCAGTCGAGTTTGGTGAAATCGAGAGTTGTGTTTTTGGGATGAATGGTCAAAAGGCTCCTGGGCCGGATGGTTTAAATGGCTATTTCTATCAATGATCTTGGAATGTCATTGGTGGATTTGTTAAGGACGCAATACATGAATTTTTCCAAAATGGGGTGCTGCTTAAGGAGTTTAATCAAACCTTCTTATGCTTGATTCCTAAAGGTGCTAATCCTTCTTCCTTTTCTGACTATCGCCCTATCTCTTGCGCCAACTTCATTTATAAGGTGATCTCTAAGATATTAGCAGCTCGGTTGAAGCAAGTGCTGGCTCCGTTGATTAGTGATACCCAAAGTGCTTTCCATCCTAATCGATCTATTGGCGACAACATTCTTATTGTTCAAGAATTCTTGAAAGGATACTCTTCTACTAATAGCCCTTCGAATTGTACCTTGAAAGTCGATTTCCACAAGACTTTTGACAGTCTCAGTTGGTCTTTCCTGCGACTTATGTTAGTGGCTTATGGATTTCCAAACCAATTTATTAAGTGGGTCATGGAATGCGTTTCCTCTATGTCCTTTTCGATCTTGATTAATGGCTCTCCTACTCGATACTTTCGAGCCGCCAGGGGCGTTTGACAGGGTGATCCCATTTCCCCGTTTCTGTTTATCTTGGCCATGGAGGTTCTCAGTGCTATCATCAGGCAGAAGTCTCTTTCCAATCCGCTTTTCAAGCATCATTCTAATTGTAAGAAACTTTGTTGGGACCCGATCTCGGAACCGGACCCCAACCGGCAAAGCGGACAACGGAAGAACGGATCTGAAAGAAACGAAACCGAATCGAATGCGAAAATAATCGAATCGAATAAACGGATAACAAAAAGCAGAAACAAATATCGAACGCGGAAATCGAAGGAAACAGAGTTCGAAGCGAATCGAAACAAATTCCGACATCCGTAGCGTATATCTTCGAAAACTATAAATCGCGTTGGAAACTCTAAGACAAAACCAATCCGAAAATCCGGTATAAATTTTTTTTCATTCTATTCATTCCTTTTCATCTTTAATCAATCTCATTCAAATCAAACAAAAATCCATACAAGTTCCCTTTTTGGAAATTC
>JANIJF010000209.1:30527412-30538064 GCA_024520955.1 Erythroxylum bequaertii | reverse complement strand
CGATGATATCTTACTGTTTTCAAAGACCCATGAGGAACACCAGGCCTTGTTACAACAGTTCTTGGACTTGACCCAACAGTATGGGATTATGCTTTCGGCCTCAAAGAGCATAATTGGTACAACTGAAATCGAATTTCTTGGGATGCAATTTAAGGATGGATTCTACCAGCCAGGCCCACATATTGCAAAAGAATTATTGCAATTTCCAGATGAAAATCTCACGGTAAAACAAATTCAGCAATTTCTTGGAATTGTTAATTATATTCGAGATTTCATTCCACATGTGGCAGCCTATACATCATGCTTGTCTAAGCTCTTACAAAAGAATCCACCAGTATGGGGAAAAGCGTAAACAACAGCTGTCCAGAATTTCAAACAGCTTTGTCAGGATATTTCACCTCTGAACTTTTCTGAGCAAAGACTATCTCACTCTCAGACAGATGTTGCCTCTACCTCTATAGATACAGCTGCATTATCTACACTACTTCGACAACATCCACCTTGGCCACCTGATACTTTTTCTGTCTATAAGTATCCATCATCTCTTTGGCCTCGTTACCTCAGTAAGTCTTCTCATTCTCAGAAAAAATCCAAAAAGAGTTTTAACGTTGTTTCTAGCACTACACAATTTTGTAGCATGGCTAGTCCTTCTCTTTTTGCTTTAGTTAAAAAACCTTTTCCTCCCATTACTACTCAACCTTCTAATCTCTCAGAAGTTGCCGCTATTGCACGTAGTAGTCTTTTCTATTACTTGCATCTTTTTCTGCTTGAACATTCATCTGCTGGTTTACCAAATATGTTCAGCCTCAAAGCACCATACCTTAATGTGACCCTTCTACAAGATTCGGTCTCTGAAAATACATTATGGTATTTTTGGGCGCTCTCTGCCCTCTATGCTTGTGCTTTTTCAGTCTCTCCACTTCAACTGTATCAGCATCTCTGTAATCCTAATAATGGAAGCTCATTATTGTGGACCTTGCTAGAATGGTTTCAACCATTAGACCAATGGAAGCATCAGTGTTCTATTGTTATTGAACAACATCGTCTTTGGACATCCTCTGCCAGACGACAAACGACTCAATGCTTTTTCATTGTGCACAGACCTTACAGAGAATCTCATACTGGTATCCTCTACACAGAGCCACGTGTCCAGTTTTGGCATGCATCCTTATATTGGCCACGTTATCAAAAAGGAGTATTAAAATGTTTAAAAGAAGTTCTTAAGGAACTTAATCATTTTTCAACTCCACCAGTATTGACTACATCTATTGGACCATATCCCGGAGAATTTATGTCTGGTGAACCAGAAGCACCAGAGGTTGATATGCCAGGTCCCAATAGTCCTGAATACGATACAGAACCAGAAGCTGTCACCAGCATTGCTTCTGATGTTGCAGGACCATCTCAAACACATGAAACAGAATTCCAAGATGCACAGAATCCCAATGAAGCAGTTCCTAGCATCTCAGAATCTGAAATTGATAATCTCCTGCATAAGTTCCATCAAGCTGAGTTCAGAAAGAGACAACGCTCTTCTGATGACTCAAGTGATCCAGACTCTCCTTCCAACCGACAATCATGGCACGAACAAATTCGTGACAAATAATAGTTGGATTCATGGATCAATTATGTGATAAACATGGAGTGACACAACATGACATGGCAACTACTACAATGATGAAAGATGGGTTCCACATATCACTTCACCATCATGAAGATTCCATCTTATCATCTTCATCATTCACCTTTTGATAAAGTAGTTTGTCTACTATTTGCTTTTTTAAAGTAGGTGAATTATTGTACTACTTTTGTAAAAGTAGATTCCTTTAGGATAAGGTTAGATTTCCTTTTTCTAAAGATGTAATAATGTTGTCTTTAGGATAGATTACTTTCCTATCCCTCGCTTAGTCTATAAAAGCAGGGTTCTTCTTAGTTTGTAAACAAGTTATCTTCAAGCTTTTCATAAATGAAAATGAAGAATCTTTCTTCGCAAAAATAGTATCTCTTCTCAGAAACCTTTAAACCTTTTTATCAAGTTCCTTCCTTGAGTGAAAGATTGCAGAGATTAGTATGCTCTACACTTGCCTTGTATAAGGATCTGGTGTATCAGAACATCTTTTGACAGTCTGGTAAAGATTCTGTCGCTTCTAAAACATTCCGCTGCCTTGAGATAGAAGCATTAACGGGGAATGACGAGTAAGAGTGTGTGAGTGAAGTAGGTTGGTCCTAAGAGGCGAGAGCAGTAAGTCCCGTGTGAGCCCAGGGAGAGGCGTGAAGGGGTGTAAGTCTCCGATAACTGGACAACTACGTTGTGATACACACTTCCAATCCGACTTTGGTTAGTCGATGTCATCAAATCAGTGAGTGATTTTAGATGAGAGACTGACAGCCTAGTAAGGGTTAGTCAGACTGGTCAGCCTAGTGAGGGTTCACCATTGTTATTCCTTCCCTGTGTCACCGCTCGTTGGTCGAGTGCGTACCCAGGCACAGCGGGATGTTGACACTTCCGTGGCTCCGACATTGCGGTATCTTGGTCAATACCTTTCTCCGGAACTACATTACTGCTTACGAACAGAGACAGAAATTCTTGATTTGCCTCTGCCAATGGTTGAGGTTGAGTTTTAGGGTTTGAGATGAGAGGTGATATAATAGGGATCGGATTCGGAGTACACGAACCCGAAGCCTCGACAACATGATGATAGATGCTGGTGCCTGGCTCTGTAGTCTCGTCGGTGTCTTCCCTGTTTTGAATAATGCTGTTGGCCACAAAATGCCTTTGCCTTGGGAATATGTTGTCGTAATTTTCCTCCATCGCTCTGCTGCTTGCTTTCCTTCTTTTGATAGAATCCCAAGAGAGGCGATTCAATAGTATTTCCAGGACTTGTTCTCTTAACATAAAACACGAAATTACTCCAAGTCCTGTCTCGTCTATCTATCTCTTAAATGACGACAAAAGAAATGGACAAATTCACATACAAAAGCAACGGTTAGTTAAAGGAAACTCTCTTGTCAAGCGTCAAGTAAGGGCCGGTGGTTTCGGGCACTGAAAATTTTTATTTTCTGAATGGCATTTACCTAATAACGGTTGCGTTACAAAGCATCCTCCTCACAAATTCAATCCAAAATTACTGTTCTCTACTTTCCATTTTGTTTTGAGGAACGCTAATCCAATTTATGTTCAAATGGAGCAGATTACATATATCTTAATCTTATAAATTCTTATTTTCTTTGAAATTAAAATAGTATACTGATCAACCAAGAAGGTAACAATGTTACAAGGATTTCAAGAGTCTCCAAGCTTAGATTTCCACTAACAACAAAACCAAAAGCTTACAACCAGATGGGAGGAAAATGCACCTTCCTTTCCAGCTACGATAATCCAGATAGCTTTGTCCAAGTTGATTAGCTCAACTCCATACCTATGTAACACGGACACGGAAAAATGGAGTCTTGTCCGTGTGTCGGACACCCACTGACACACGGTGAACACAACTCGGACACGTCTGGAGACCGCTCGGACATTGCTTAATGGAATATATGCTCCATGTTTTTTTAGAGGGGCTTATAAAGTATCAAATATGTATGAATTATCAAGATGTTGAAAGTCTTGAAATACATCAATCAATATATATTATATCATGAATTCTGAATTTTTTTCTTAATTTTAAATTTTATAATATATATATGTCGTGTCCGTGTCCACCAAATTTTAGAAGTTGGTGTGTCCTCGTGTCTGTGTCCGTGTCCGTGTCTGTGCTTCCTAGTCTCCTTCTGGTGGGGCTCGGGTGATGTTACCAGAAAGAATATTCATTGGGCGAGTTGGGAACATCTTTGTGTGCCAAAAAAATATGGTGGCATGGGCTTTAGGGACTTTCATTGTTTCAATCTGGCTATGCTTTGCAAACAAGCCTGGCGGTTCATCACATATCTCGAATCACTTCCAAGTCGAATTTTTAGAGCGAGATATTTTCCTTCTGGTAATTTTTGGAGGCTAAGGATCGGGCTAATGCAAGTTTTATTTGGAGGAGTATTTATGCGGCCAAGGATTTATTGATTCATGGTGTTCGTTGGAGACTTGGAGATGGAGCTTCGATTGAGGTTTTCAAAGATCCCTGGATTAATGACGCCTCTAATTTCTTTATCACCTCTCCTCCAATACAAAGCTTAAGCAACATGAAAGTAAGGGAGCTATTTAACGAGTCAGGTTCCGATTGGGATGAACAATTGATAGAAGGGTTATTGACGCCTTACAATGCCGAACGGATCTCCAGAATCCCTATTGCATATGCTAAGCCTCCGGACCAGTTGATATGGCATCATAGTCAGGATGGGATTTACTTTGTTAAATCTGGATATAAACTGGCCATGAGTTTGTGTATGGACATCGCCAATTTCTTTGAGGAGCAACCTTTGATTAGTTTGTGGAATTTAGCCATCCCTCCAAAGATTAAGGATTTTATTTGGCGATGTCTGAGGGAGTTCATTCTATGAAAAGCGAGGTTATTGCGTAAAGGAATCACGCTCCGTACAAATTGCAATGCTTGTGGCCTTGAGGAAGATCTGAATCATGTGCTTTTGGAGTGTCCTCAGGCAAAAGGAAGTTGGGCTATGGCGCAGTTGAGTCTTCCGAATCAGAGGATTGAAACTTTGCTGGGGAATATTCTGGTTAATTTCTCTGTATCTTCTTTAACCCGGGTGTTAGCTATTTTGTGGAGCATTTGGTACCATCGCAATCTTAGAGTCTGGCAAGGTAAGACTGTCTCTCCCTATATAATTGTTACTTTTGCTGAAAATTTTATTAAAGATTGGCAGGAGTCTAGGAGAAGCTTTGAGAGAGTTAGCGTTTCAGCTAGCAACTTACGCCCTCAAACCGAAGGTTGGCGTCAACCTCCGACTGGTTTTGTGAAAAGTAATGTTGACGCGGCTGTGTTTAACGAACAAAATGCAACGGGTTTTGCTGCTGTTCTTAGAGATGCAAGGGGGAGTTTTGTAGCAGCGCTTTCCGAGCATTATTTGGCTTTGTTCGACCCAGTTATTGTTGAACTCATGTCGATTAGAGAAGCACTTTCGTGGTTGAAAAACAAACAAGCTACCCATGTTGTTGTGGAATCGGATTGTTTGTTGGCTATTCACGCTATTACAAATTCGTCTTTTACTTATTCAGAGATTGGATTGTTGACTCTTGATTGTTTAGCGTTCAAGCGACACTTCCTTCACTTGTCCTTCCAATGGACGAGCAGGATTGCCAATAAGGCGGCTAACTCCTTAGCTTGAGTAACCCTATTACATGCAAACCTTCATCGTTGGGAAACTAGTCCTTCTTGTTTGGTCCCTATTTTATTTTTAGATAAATCTATTTGTATTGCTCCAGATATTGAAAGGCTTGTAGGATCCGGGTGTATGGGGTAAGCCTGATGGCTTGGGTGTAGACTTTCGCCTTTTGGTATCTACAATTTTATTAGTCAAAAAAAAGAAATTTTTTCTATAGGGAGAGCAACAAAGGTCCAACATAGATTTGTGATATAATTGTATTAGTAGTGACATTTTGAATTTCTAGGATTTTATAGGATTAAAGAGATACAGACATAAAGGAGAAGTAATTAGACACAAAACAATCATTAGAAAGCCAAAACAGAACATCTTGAGAAAAGAAAGGAGCAACTTTGGTGAGAAAGAAGAGATATCCATCATAATATAAGTGAAAGAACTTTAAGATTTTAAGATTCATGAGAATGAGTTCATTTATTTTGTATTTCGTCTAAAAATTTTTAGCCTTTTTTTATCTTAATATAAAGCAAATTGGGACAAATCTAGGTAGGATGAATCTTAAAAATATTTTTTGGATTGATTTAATGAAGGACTCAAAATTTTATGTGAATTATTCATGATTTCTCCTAGTGTTTGAGTTGAACTTTACTACCATTTTATTTCAATTCCAATTTTCATTCATAGAGATTAAGAAATGATATGTATAAAGAGATCATGACATTGAAAATGAGAGTTACAATGAATCCTATAGAAAATACCATATAAATTGTTTTGGATTAAATTAAAATCCAATAAAAAATTCATAGAACAAATTAATTCTTAGGGTCTTTAATTAGAAAGAGATTTTAATTAATCAAATTAAGGATAAGGGATTTATTTCTTGAGAAAGAATATGGTTGTAATGTTGAAATTTCTAACAGTCCAAAAAACTACAATTAGCAGTTAAATCAAGATAAATCTAAGCATAGAAAGGTTTTAGGGAGACTCCACATCTACATCGTAATTATTATTTGATTGCTTCATTCTAGTTTATTACTCTGGTTTATTATTTTTATTAGTAATTGTATTTTATTTAATCATTTCTTTTAAGTCAACCATCTTTTCTATTAGATTAGAAAGTAGAAAGATAATTATTACCAGTACTTATAATCCTCATGAAAATGATACTTCTCTTGATTAGACCATACTCTAAGAATCACATGTACATTTTTCTTAGTCAATATTTAGTATTATCTAGATCATATACAATTAAAAATATTGGATCCCATTTCCGAAACCCAACTCTTGCTTTGATACCACTAATGTTGGGCACCGTTACTGAAACCCAACCTTTTTACAATACGATAACTAACATCAATTCATTTTCTTGTTTCAAGAAGTTTCATTCATTTACTCTTAACTTGTGACTAATTATTAAAATTTCTTATTAAATAGTTCTAATCTTCTAAGAAAAGTTTGGAGTCCAACAAAAAAAAAACATAATTAATCCCTCATATACACTCTATGGCAATTCATAGCCACTTCAACTATTAGCGATCAGGATTAGCCGAGGTCGCCAATTTGAACTAAATTGAATTTTAGGTTGACTTTCATTAACTTATTTATATTATTATAGTAACTTATTTGTATTATTATAGTAACTTATTTTTTTTCTTGCTTATCAATCAATAGATTAAGATTAATAATTCTTACAAAAAATTCTTTTTAGACTAATGTTTTCACCAAAATATAGGTCAAACTCTAACTATTTAGTTTGTATGAAAAGAACCTCAATATTTTCAGAAGTTATAGAATCAAACTCTCAATTGACGGAACTTTTAACCTATCAAGGTTCTATCGGTTAAGTCCTGACATGCATTATTTTACTTTTTTTTTTGTTTTTTATAGGTCCCACTAGTTCTAGCTAGAGCCTAAATGACATTGGCAAGACCCACATTTTAAACTTAACCCAAAAGCTTCTTCATTATCAGCAGTGAGGGGTAGGAAATAGTGATGATGGTAAAGTTTCTTAGTTAAGTTTAGAAGTTGGTTTCAATAATATTACTTAGGCTCTAAGCTATTATTAGTGGGACCCATAAAAATGAAAGAATATATGTCAACATTTAATTGACATAACATTGATGGGTATAACTTACTAAGGTCTAAAAGGAAATTTTTATCGTCATTCTTACTGAAACTAGTTATACTAACACGTCAATTGTTGCTCTAGGTAGATAAAACGTAAATGGTTGATTGCTTAAAAGAATAAAATAGTTTCTTATATATTTATGTAGATAAGATTAAAAAAAAATCTAACTTTTCTCAGTTTTACAACACTAGTCCGCAACTTTAAAAAGTTGAACTAAAGTGCTCTAATTTCTAATTTTTTCAAAAACAGCCCATCATTATACTTTCAGTTAATGATATTGACATGGTTTGTCACATCAACAAATCTATTAGAAAAATGGTTGACGTGTTTCCTTTCAAGCCATGTCAAATAAAAATAAACAATCCTAAAATTTAAACCTAAGATCTTTTTTTTTTGTTGAATTTGCGTAAGCATAAAAGTGAAAGACCTATGCACACCAAAAATAATAAAAGAGGTAATTGAAAACAAAATCATAAACTCAGTTAAGAGGACAAAAGATAGATGGAGAGAGAATGGCAACAGGGAGAGTAATAACTATTTGAATAGGGGATAACATAAAAGAAGTGAGCAATGAAACAAAATTAGAAGCAAGAGAGGAAAGCACTAAACGCTTGAAAGAACAAAAATCCATTTAGTACAACACTAGAAAAATGGTTATTTGCAAAGTCCAGGAGAGAGGAGGAAAAAAGCTCATTGGATATAATAAGAGAAGGGAAGAAGGTAAAGAGAATGCTTGGGATAAAGGAGAAATGAAAAAAACCATGAAAAATTGCTCAGAGACATATAGGAGAGCACAATAGTATGGGGAAAACGAGCAAGAAGGAGCTAGAAAAAGGCAAAATAGATACTTAATATATGATTGTTGACTGTTCTTGTTATGTTAGAATTTGAGTACTTGCTTTTCTGTATTCTATAATCAGAAGCACTTAGGAAAAAGAAGAGACATGTTTCTTCTTCAACGCAACTGCCACTAACATATAATCCAACAAAAGGATAAAGGAAAGGGATAAGTTCTCTCTCTCTCTCTCTCTCATATTGCTCCTTTGTTTCTTAAAGTCATCGACATATTTGAAAGGGATAACCTCTCTCTCTCTCTCTCTCTCTCTCATACTGCTCCTTTGTTTCTTAGATTCATCATCATTTTTCTTCTTTTTATGTCAAACTTCGTCCGCAACATAAAATCTTTTTAAGATGGGAGGCTTCAATTTTTTAACTAAAGAAAGAACTTACGCTACAGGTTTTAAGAATTTATTTTTTATTTTTTTATTTGACGTAGCATAAGTAGGACATGTGTCAGTAATAGATTTATTGACTTAACTTGTCACATCAGCATTGTTAATTAAAAGTTTAATGGCGAGTTAATGTCAAAAAAAAAAGTCTAATGGCGAGTTATTTTTGTAAAAAATTGATTATGGGATCATTTTCACAATTTTTTAAAGTTTTGATTGGTGTTTCAAAAGTGAGTAAATTTTGAATTTTTTCTAATTTATCAATTTATATATAGCAAATCATCAATTAAAATCAAAGTTATCTTAATCAATAATGTAATAAGCTTTTCTTTAGGTAAGATAAAAGTGAGCAAAGCTCATCAAGACAAATTGTGATTAGAACAATTAAAATTAGTTTTTTAGTATTAGTGTTAATCTAGAATTCGAGCATGCTGCGGAGGAATTCTCCCATAATTTGTACCTAGCTTCTTATCAATGATATAAGGGGCTTTATAAAACTTGGAAAAATGGAGTTTTAAGTTATGAAAATAGTAAAAAAAAATTGTTAAAATGAGGTCTAAAATAAAGAAAATAATTAATTGTAGCAAAAAAAAAAAGGAATTGCGAGCTGTAAAGGGAATTTAAGATAATAAAGATGAATTCAAAGTGTAAAGAAGGATGAAGAATAACAAAGTATTATTGAAATAGGCTGATTGTTCTTTCTAGAGATTGGTTTTGTTGTCTTATAATTCAGTATATTATTTTTGTCTAGGAATTGTGTGTTGTATAGATTCTTCCTTGTCCTCTTGGTGTTGGTGAATTTACAGTCCACGCATCCTTAAGCAGTTTTTGCCATAGCTGTCCATTTTTCACATTCTTGCTAACTTATTACCACTATATCCTTAACTTCCATGTTTTGGGCTTCCTATAACTTTTTAACTTCCATTTCAGTTAACCATGTTCTTATTAATTCTTTCCACTAAACGTAATTTAGGAGGAAGGCTTATTGACGTAATTGTAAGGATCTTTCCAAACCATAAAAAATCTTTATAAATAAGGAAAGTTAGGCTATAAATCCTAAAAAAGTTCATTCATATTTAAAATCCCTACCTCTCTACCTATTACAAAAGATGGAAGACCTCTTTTTCTTAAATCTCAAAATCTTATTATTCCTTTAAGTTTTGATCATTCTTTATTACAAAATTTTCTTATTATTACTTCATTCTCCATATCAAACTTCTAATAGATTATATGTTCTATTTCGACTCGAATATTTCCTATTTGTGAATTCTCTGATACTTCTTTACAACTATGGCTTCCACTTATCACGCATCTTCCTCTTCTTTAACGGATTTTGTCGAACTGAATGCTATAGATGTATGTTTATAATTCTTATTCTTTCTTTAAAAATTACTTTAATTTATTTAAGTTTACTTCTTTATGCAAGCTGTAAAGCTTGAAGTGGTCTCTATTTTGATTGAACTTCTTCCAGCCTTTAAAAGAATCAAGTAAAGGCATTTTCAGACTTTAAATCTTCTTTTTATTTCTAACAACTACTTGGAGCATTTTTGTTGGATCCCGTTTCCGGAACCCAACCCGATTGCTTTGATACCATAAATATTAGGTCCCGTTTCCGGAACCCAACCCGATTGCTTTGATACCATAAATGTTGGGTCCCGTTCCCGGAACCCAACTATTTAATTCGAAAAACTCAAACATAAACAAAGAACGCAGCGAAGGAACGAATTTCTTATCGAATAAAAAACGAATCGAAGCGGAAGCAAAAACGAAAACGGAAATTCATATCGAATTCGAAACGGAAGCAAAATGAAACAAACGGAAACAAAATGCCGACATCCGAAAGCGCAAATCTTAGAAAATAAAACGTTGCGTTGGAAACCTTAGACTAATTCAATCCGAAAAATCCGGTATAAATTTTTTTCTTTTTCTTTTCCTTTTCTTATTCATCTGAAATCCATTCTCATACTAATCAAAACCATATAGTTTTCCCTTTCTAGGAAACTATTCCTCATGCAAATCTCAATTCT
>JANIJF010000209.1:30461110-30471348 GCA_024520955.1 Erythroxylum bequaertii | reverse complement strand
ATCCTGAAATACTCTAATTAGGGTCAATACTTGTTGATTGGATGCTTTAAAAATTTCGAATGGGTTTAAAATCATCAATACCTATTATTTTCCAAAAAGGGCATTTTAACCCTAAACTTTCGGAAGTACTGAAATTCATCCAATTGAGCTTATTTTCGATCCATTTTAGTATCATTAGACTCTAATACCTATTTCGGGTATCTTTCAAGTTTTCGGGGTTGGGTCCCCAAAATGACTATTCAAGTGAAAATATTATTCACTCGGATTCACTATTCATCCAAAAATATTATTCACCAAAATCATCCGAATTTTGTTCAAAAGTATCATTTAAATCTTCAAAGCAAATTTCATGGATTTTAAAGCTCGATCGGACTCATTCTATAGCTTTTCGGAGTTTTTGAAAAAAATTTATGAAATTTCTGGTTGAGTCTAGAACTATCTCTGGTCTATCTGTGATCCCCATTATAACATCAATAATACTTTTAAATGCTTAAATTACTCTAGTTTACCATAAATAGATCATACTCTATAAAATGCACATACAACACATTACACAATACAATAATTGAACTAGGATATTACAAGTAATCTATATAGTTTATTTTTAAAAAGCTATAGAAATCAACATATTAATAACTAATTTAAAAAATGTCCCATTAATAAATAGACTTAACAATTGGTTTTTTAGATATAGTTATTCCAAAAAAATTAAGTATTAAAAAATATAATTTCAAAATTTTGATCGAGCAATCATCTAAAAAGTTGGTGAGATTTTATATCTAGATATTTTCGCATATAACCTGTCAAAATTAAGGAAGGGAATGGGTTAGGATGACTCGAGCTGAGTTTGGCTTGAAGATTTATGTCCTGACTTAGGATAGAGAAACTTGATTATAAACTCATGTTTGATCGATTCAGGACAGTTCGAAGCCTAGTTGAGATAGAAAATTTTTATTTTTTAAATTAAAAATATAAAATAACATTCTTTTCCCTATATTTTTTTAGCCTAAAAGGGTTAGGCTTGGACAGTCCGAGTTAGGTCTTCGAAATTTTGAAAACAAATTTTAGTCTAGCCTAAAGCCTAGTCAAACTGAATAAGACCCGTTGACTTTAGGTCAGATCAAATTGGGTAGAGCTATGCTCAAACTTTATTTCCATATCTAAATAAAATTATAACTTCATTAGTAAAATCTATGTATTAGGAAACCAACAATATCTAACTCATTACCAAGTTTTAGGTGGAATGTGATCATTATTTGATAATTTTGATATAGTGACCCAAGCTTATATGGTTGTTGCTTAGATTAACCTATTTTTTTATTACATTATACAGTTGTTGCACTATATCTAGAGACCTTATTTTAGGATATTTGATAGGTAGACCTAATTAAAGAGCTTGTTTTAATTAGATACAACCTAAGCGAAATTGGGATTAACAGAACTTGTCGTTAATCTATAGTTAATAGTTTTAAAGAGAGGTACGAGAAAAACAATAATTGATTATGCATATTTATGTGAAGGTTGAGATTGATATGCAAATTGGATGCCAAACAAAATTTGATCAATTCTAGTAATTTTGTACTGCTTGATTTGATTTTTCTTTAATAGTTAGTTACACTTTATTTTCTTAATTGAATTTAGCCAAAACCCCCTCCTATTCCTTTACATTGATTGATTTATTACAACAGCTAAACACACACTCTATGTGGATAAAATCCTTCTCACCATTACTACAAATTTAGTTATGCAAAGTTAGATTTTATTTTCTAGTGTGTTCAACAGGCATAAGTCGTACATCTTTGGTAGTATGTTGTCTTGGAGTATTTCAATGTTACTTACAGTTGATTTTTTATCTTGATCCTTTAGTTCCTTCTCTTCTAAATCTTCCTTTGGATTATCTTCATACTCATTTTGAGTATTACTTTCCTCCTTGATGGTCTTCTGGATTAACCTTGAATGGTAAAGAATTCTTAGTCAGTACTCTTTTACTGGTGCTCTTACCTTGTTCTCTTTTTCCTTCTTGATATTGGTTGACTCTTCATCCCCTAGGGAAAATTCCTTCACATTCTCCTTAGTTTTGGGAATGGCATCATTAAGAAATGTTCTTATGGTCTCTTCATTATGATCTTTATCAATTAATTTATTTTAGCTTCGAGATTTCTTATTGGACCTTTATGATTTTGGAATTAAGAAGCAATTGCTTGTTTGAAGTCTCTTATCATCTCTTCTAAACTCGATTGCTTCTCTTTATGCATAGGTTATTTAAATCGAAGTTATCTTTAAGCTTAATGATTTCTTCAGGATAAACTTGAATAATTTCTCAGCCCTAAATTATACGTCTTATTGTATAGAGTATTTGGTCTTCAAAAACTTAACATAAATTCAACTTTTCTATTGATTTAGTTATGAGATCCAGCATAAAATTCTATACCTTGGTGTCATCTCCAATATAATTCACAGGTTATAACTTGACCTATTTTTAATGATGAGCTTAGGTTGTCTAATTTTCTTGCCTTTACTTCCATCTGAGCCATCAAAGCAGTTATGGTGTGTACATTATTAATCCCTGATAATCTATATATTCTTACACTTCTTGACTACCCCTAGTAGTTGGTCATTTTCATCTCTTTTATTAACTCTAGGGTAGAATTTGAAGTATTATTATTCAATATCTTGCATGTTGAAATGTCTATAATTTGTATTGTAGAATTGACAAACCATTGTAGAAGTTTTTATTTACATCTATATATTACGGTTATGGTGCAAGCACTTTCTAAGCAAATCCTTGTATTTCTCCAATATTTTATAAATTTTGATTGGGCTTGATTAGAAATAATTAACATTAATCTTTGTCCTTACAATGCCTAATTATGTACTCATAAAAGATGGTTTGGCATAGTCCATCATTATTATATGCTCTCTCTATAGTTTTAGATTGTATGTCCAGTATATTTATAATTTCTTAAAAATTTGTTCCATTTTATTTTGACAAAGTGTTCTCCCTAACTCTCGGTCTTTCTCTACGAAAGAAAAATCTCAGATTCTTATTATACACAAAGGATACCTTTGAAATCAAAGTAAAACAAAAACATAAAAAATAAAAACAATAAATTTATAAATAAATTTTAAAAAGAAAATAAATATACAAGACTAGAAAACTAGTTAATAAATTTTCTAAAAACTAGTTGTTTCCTTAGAAATGGCACAAAAAATTTGGTGGTGTTGTTTCTCTCGATTTATCCTAGCTATAAATTTTCTTATCACCAATCTATTACCCATAAGTGATGTAACTTTCATTAGCAAGTGATAAAATGGTAATTACGAGTTACTACCTTGAGGAAGTAGTGTATAATAGAAAGCCTAAAACTACTTACTAGTTTAAACTAAATAAATTAAAGAGTGATTTTGATGAATTTTGACTAGTAAAATGTAAACTAAAATAAAGTTAAATATATAGATAAGAGAATCAAGAACAAGTTGGTTTATTAAAATAGCATTAAATATAATATCAATGTTTAAACAACTACATCCCTTAGTATTACTTTTGTTTTCATGATTCAGTGAAATGGATATATTAATCTATAATGAAAATATCTCTTAAACAATGAAACTACATTCTCTCGAGCTATATCCATTTACTTTTTGATTGATTAACTTGTATCTCTATCAAAATAACACTCCTTTGAATGCACTAAGATTTATGAATCTTATAAAAGGTTTCACCCTAACACTAGAAAGATCAAGTAGGTCACTCTTGAGCATGGTGTTTAACTCCTCTGAGGGAGAGACACAATATTTGGCACAATCGTATCCCTAAATTATGGATCTCACTATTTCTTTTCAAACTAATACATAGTGTATGATATGAATAAGGCTCAAGCCATACTGCTTTATGGATCTTTTTCCACGTCAAACAGTCTCTCTTTTAGACATGTAAGCCATATTTTAATTTATGTCTCTTGCTACACTTGATCAATATAGGGCACGAGTTAGCACACGAGCATGAATTAAACAATATTCCTCTAAAAGTTGTGATTTTGTTTATTCTATCTTAAAATAGTCTCCAATTCTCATAAATTTCATACCAAGGCCAATTTATCATAATTACCTAAAAAGATATCGAAAACTAAGTAGAACAAGATAATTTGATATTAAAATCAAGTAAAATACTTGAAAATATGTGCATTTTTTATGCACATCACATTTGCATCCAAAATAACCATTTTTTATATAATCATCTGACCTTTTTGTCTTGGTTAAGAAATCAAGGATATTGGACTAAGATTATGTATTTTGTTATAACCTAGTTTGTTACATCTATAGCTTTAAAACAAGGTTGTATGATTATAAACAAGCACTTCAAAGTCTAATGTAGTAAACAATTTATTGTCCATAAGTTTTTAAGTATTTTAAAAGGAAAGGAAAACAGTTTATGACTCTCGACTGGTGGCCATTCTTGGCCTACAGGTGCTAACTAGGATAAAATAATATTAAAATATGTAAATGATTTTATGAATTAAAGGATAACTTAAGAATTTCAATGTCAAGAATAAACAATCAAAATTGGTGGAGGACTGGTGAGAAATCAGAGACTAAAAAATGGACTAGCAAGAAGCTACAAAACAAAGAGAAAGTAGTAAAATAGATTAAAAAGGGAAAAAAAAGAAAGTTTTAATATGTTTGCCAAATAATATCTTGAGGTATTCTCATTAAATCTTAAAATTTAAAAGATAATTAGAAAGACTTGTGAGTTTACATACTGAAGTATCACTCTGATTTGAAGAAAATTGGAAGGTTCAATCATAAGTTTGAGTCTACAAGTGAGGTGAAAGATCACCCATCAATTGAGTTTAAGCTCACAAACGAATCATTTAATCTTTTTATTCTTTTTTTGGTAAGCATTTGCAAACATTACCTCTAATTGGAAAACTTTCACAAACTTTTTTTAATGAAATTAATGAATCTTGTACTGAGAGAATCAAGTTGCAAGCATCATTACTAACTTTTACAAACCCTTTGATAAGCTTATATAAGCAGTTTCCCTTTTCATTCTTATATTTTCAATTATATTATCAATTTAATCTTGTAAGTTTCTTGCTGTAATTATTGTTCATTGTCTCATCTTTTCTTGTAGGGCATTATTAGTTCATATTCACTTTAACTCATTTAGTATCTTAAGAATAAAGCTTAATTACATTACACATCTCTAATTTTACCATTTAAATGTAAGAGTCTAAATAAATATTTTCAATAATATATATCCTAAGTTCTTAAAGAGATATAAAAAGTTTATGGTGATATAACAAGATTATGAAAATATGTAAAATTTAGCTTGAAATAGCGAATAAAATTCATGCCTTGAACATTAAAATATCCAAAATTTTGAAATTTTAAATTGGTGGGCACTATATAAGTTGTCAATATAGTATATATGGGTCTCAAAAATAAAATAAAAAATAACATATCACCACACCATACAAAAGATATCACCAGAATATACAAAAAATACAATTATACTATATGAGACATATCACCACACTATACAAAAAATACCACCAAACTCTAAAAAAATACAACTATATACAAAAATAACTTTATTCAATACTATAAATGTCACCATTAATATTGCAAATACCACAACCATATACATAAAATAGCATCACCCTATATAGAAAATATCATCTATAGCACCCCACTGTTATAGTGCATATCCCCGAACATATCGATGATATTCGAGAACATACTCTACGAGGGTGGCATGCTAGAATAGTCAGTCAATCATAACCATTAAAAACTTTTCACGCATCACACACATATTTCAGAAAACTAATAATCAAATTGGGACCTTTTTTTATAAGCAACATAATCACAATTATGATTACACTCATTGATCAATCTCATTTACAAACATTTCCAATTTGGAAAGTCATTACAAAACAAAATTATTCAGATACACGTGATACAATAATTGCATAATACATTCTTTAATACAAAATAATGAAAAATCTATGCAGACGCGAACTATTCCTAACCTCTAACTCTTACTCGAATACAGTGGCAAGACTTTAATTTGTCTAACTGGAGATCTTCTCTAAGCCTGAAAAATGTTGCAAATTTTGGTTTAAGTTTTGCGAACTTAGCGAGTGGACCATCCTCGATGGCCCACTCAATCACATAACACATCAATTTATATAGTTACAAAATTCACATCACTTCATGAATTCAACATGTTGAGTCACATACATTTCATATTCACTTAATTCATATTTCACATTCAAAAATCATTCAATATATTTATTTCAACCATTTAAATCATACATATCAAATGTATATGCAATCATGAGACTCACTTTTAATTGTTATTGTTGTGATCGAGTGCCTATAACTATCCTGTACCCCTTATAGATACTGGGCTCATTAATAACTATCCCTTATCAGTTGGGGATACAAGGCTCATTTTACAAGTAAGCTAGAGGCTCTTACCACATTCTGAGCTACCACCGATCATAACAGCCTTCATGTTGTCATGCATTCATGTAATGAAATGCATCACATTCACATATATTCTACCAATCACTTGATTTCAGTTTCACATTTATCATCAGACCTTGGTTCGGTATTCAACAATAATGTTGAGTATCACTTATTCATTTAAATTCACATTCAAGGAGCACTTCTAATGATTTTTACATGCATCAAATGCCTCATACATTTATTGCCTGGAATCAACCCATTCACATCAATCATACCAGTAGTAATTCAATATAGAAATTTAAAATAGAACAAACAATGAAAGTGAGACCATCTAGGTCGACTCACATTATGCTCCAGATTATCATTTGCTTCCATGATCCAGAATGTCTGAATGTTGACTTTCAACCCTATGTATCAAGGTCATGCAATACACACATTGTACATACATTATTAATTGCACAATCTCATAAACATTCAATTGTACACATATGTATAGGTGTAATGTATAATGCATGCCCAATTTGATTATTCCAGGTATATTTCCTTAATCACATCTCTTGATCATTCAAACCTTATCATTTGTATGTGTATTGCCCCCTGAATTTTTTTCTTAATGAATAAGCATGATTTAAATTAATTTTTGAGGTCTTGATAGATTAATTATTTTTGGAGTAATTAGCATGACAATTTAGTAAGATTTTATTGCTTAAGTTTGTTAAATTAAAGTGTTAAAAGTGTATAACCTAAAGGGTAAAATTGGCAAGTCACTTAAGGTCAAAAGGCTTTAAGGCTTCATGGAAGGGCATAGTGGACTTTGCTCATTCATTTAGAGTATAAGTGGAAGAAGTAATTGTTATCTTGTGTGAGAAGAGAGAAGCATGAAAATTGATGAGAGAAAAAAAGAGAGTGTTGTGGAAGAGAGGAAAAGAAGAGAAAAGCTAGGGTTTTTTTGGGAGATCTTGAAGAGTTTGAAGAATTTGAAGCTAAATCAAGTAAGTATAAGCATTAACCCTTCTTGATTGTTGGATGAAGCATAGTTAGGGATAGTTAGAAGTGAAAACAAGGTTGAATATGTGTAGGAAGTTATTGATGAATGGTATGAGTTAATGTTTTAAATTTTTGGGTAATGAACAAATATAGATTATGAATTGGTTTGTGAATGATATTGGGTTGAAAAAGAAGTAGAAGTGATGGTCTAGGTTTAATATGGGTTATATGTGAAAGGTAGGACGTTAAAAAATGAAAAAAAGTAGCAAAATATGTCTTCGGGGTAGGTTTCTGGACAAGTTCGCTGCAGTGAACTCCTGACTTTGTCTTGGTGAACTTAATTTTTCCTACACAAACATGCTTTGGTATTTTACGCATACCATTTTCTATAGATGTCCAAATGAACTGATTTATGATTTTGTGTAAAATAGATACCTAGGGCTAAAAATTGTGTGAAGGAATTGAGTCTTAATTCAGTCTCTACGAAACTCAAGTTTTGGATGGAAGTTAAGCATAGAATATTGTTTTAGCATAAGAATAGTCTGCAATTGTTTAAGTAGTAACTTTTTCATTATTGAACCAAATTGAATGGAATTTTGGTT
The DNA here is from genome assembly GCA_024520955.1 of Erythroxylum bequaertii. Classification (NCBI taxonomy): domain Eukaryota; kingdom Viridiplantae; phylum Streptophyta; class Magnoliopsida; order Malpighiales; family Erythroxylaceae; genus Erythroxylum; species Erythroxylum bequaertii. The sequence continues at coordinate 30,463,285 of JANIJF010000209.1, read as the reverse complement.
ATTGTTTAAGGAAATCAAGTGAGGCAAGAGGAGTAAGAACAAGGACACATTTAAGCAAGCTATAAGCAAGGAAATTCAAGGTGGTTTACATTTTTATAATTAAGCAATAGGACATTAAGGTTTTCTTTCAAATGATGGAAACCAAATGACTTCAACTATTTAATGAATGTGCAATTATTGTTTTTAATGCTTTGAGAAGATGTTATGTATTTGGTATGTGATTTCTGTGTTGATGATTTATGAAAAGAATGTGAAATCATTTTTTGAAAGGATACTATGTTTATGAAAGCAAGTTTGAAAATGTGTCATTTTTGGCAACAAGTTTACAAGTTATGGAATACATGTTGTGTGGGTTTGGTTTAGGTCCATTATGTATGTCAAGGGCACTTCGACTAATGTCTTCTTCCACCTGCCCTTTAGTGGCATGGAGCTCCTTCAAGGACTGCCTCATGTTTACGACTTTACAAAACCACTATGTGGGATTGTGTTAGTTTGTTCTGTTCATAACTACACAAGACCATTTTATGGGAATGTGTTAGTTTGTTCTGTTTATGGGCCTCCCAAACCATTTTGATGTGCTTATATGAATAAATGTGATGACAAGTTTGATGAAGGCATGATTTATGATTGTTTTACAAATTGATAATTTTCAGAAACAAGTGTTTTGTGATTTTTAATGCGGAATTACAATGGTTATGAAAATGTTCAATGAAAATGAGTCTTCATAAATGGTTTTAGCTTTTTACCGTTTATAAAACTGTTACCCACGAGCTTTAGATCACCCGCCCTATATTCATCCCATCTTCTGGTGAAGAACATGAGATCAAGTGAAAGGTAGCCAAGGCATCACTTCGATTAGGCAGTTTTTTGGGTTTTTAAGCTAGACTTTGTAATTACAAGGCTTTAGCCACATTTCAAGTTGTACTACTTCAAGTGTATTTTGTAATTCTGGTTTACGAACTTATTTGATGTATTGTGGTTTGAAATGCCATTAAAGCTTAGTAAAACTCCCTTTTTGATATTAATGAAATATATTTGGGTTGTTTATGATTTTCTTGTTTTCATAATGTATTTTGTTTTAGAGATGGGAAGAAGAAATTGAGAATTGGTTTATGTTTTTATTCATGATCATTTTGGTATTCAAGTTAAATTGATGAGGGTGGTTGAAAGGATTTATGGTTGCATTCAATAAGGTAGGTTGATCTAGGTTTATGGGTTTTGCTACAGGGGTTTTTGCTGCGGCGATGCCAAGAGTTCGCCACGCCGTAATTCACCTTAAGGTTTTCTGCTTCTCCATGCGGTGACTCCGCCATGGCGAAATTAACCCGAAAGGTCAGGAGAGTTTCTCTCATATGTTTGCCGTGGTGAAGCCCGCCTTGCTTCTAAAGGATTTTTCTTTTACATTTCCAAAATTTAGGTCTTCCTCCGTGCTCAAGCTTCATGATCCCATGTCCGATGTTGGGCTCTATAAACGAGGTCCAACATGTTGTGGTATCAGAGACAAGTTGGGGTCCAGTTGGAAATAGGTTTAGGAGTATCCTAGGTATGAAGTCAGTAGTTTAAGACATGAAATGAGCATGCATTAATTTTTTTAAATGAAAAACTTACATTATTTTGAATTGTTTTACATGATTTGAACTTGTTTTACATGAACAAAGAATTTTCAATGGTTTTAAATTGAAAGAGTGATTATGCCGCCTCGAAAGAGAACTTGAGGAGCTATAACTCGATCTCGCTTTCGCCAAAGGAGCATGGATGAATCCTATGTCCCATAAGATGTGGGGACACACTTTGCTCAGGATTCTGAGGCACCTCCGCCGCCTCCTCCTATTCCTTAAGAAATCCCATGGATTCGCGTTTCTTTCAAGCCTTTGCTTAGGCTTTCACTTACACCATGGGTCAAAGGTCTCAAGCTCTAATGCAAGCTCTAGTGGAGAGGAGTGGGAAGTATGATAAGCTCCGTAAGTATGAGCCTGTGGATTTCAACGAAACCACAAATCTAGATGAGGCTAAATCCTAGTTGAAGAGGACTGAGAGGGTTTTTATTTAGATGAAGTGCTCAGATGAGGAGAAGTTAGATTATGTAATGAGCTTGCTAGATCTACTCTATTATGATGCATTTAAGCAGATGGAAATATCGGAGGACAGATTATTGCCGATCGAAGGACCCATTAA
>JANIJF010000209.1:30211156-30223986 GCA_024520955.1 Erythroxylum bequaertii | reverse complement strand
ATCCCCTCTGTTTAATTTTATGATATCTTATTCTGTCTTATAAATTTTAATCGTTTATTTATACAGATCTTATATGAGCCTCGCATAAATAAACGTAAAATTTGTATAAATAAATAACGAAAATTTATTTAACAAAATAAAACATTATAAAACTAGACAAAATATCTTAACTCAAAACCCTTCCGTTATATTCTTTCTTTCATGGACCTTGTTCCTTCTCTCTTCCCAAACACGAAAAAAGAAAAACAACAAAATTCCCGTATTCTAAAACTACGACTGCAGTATCTCAGTTTCTCATATAGGAGGAGATATTAATAAGAGGACAAATAAAATCAGGATCAAGTTTTTTCTTGATCTATTCGCCTTTTTTGCTAGTAAAGTTTTTGGCTTTTTGTTGTTTAGACTTGAATGCTCTTTAGATCTGCTTTAGTTGGGTAGGCCTCAGAGATCGGAGACGAAGAAGGGCATAGGGAGAGAGAAAGAGAGAGGATGGCAAATAGAGTGGACCATGAGTACGATTACCTTTTCAAGATCGTGTTGATCGGTGACTCAGGCGTAGGCAAATCCAACATTCTTTCGAGATTTACGAGGAACGAGTTCTGCTTGGAGTCCAAGTCCACTATCGGTGTCGAATTCGCCACCAGAACTCTTCAGGTCTCTGCTTTGCTATACCCATTTGCTTCTTTCTTCTGTGATTTTCTGATTCCACCAAATGAAGGAGAGAAAATTGTATCTTTTTCTTATGTTGCGTTCATCATTCTTTGGGATGTCATTTTATCGACGGGTTCTATTAGTTGGTTGAGCTGTCTGTGAAGTAACCGTAGTTGGATGCACCTGTTCTCGGATTCTAAGAGTAATTTGACAATTATAGCGTGCAACTCCTATGTGTCCGAACATAGGACTAGAATTGGGTATCAGGAATCGTATTTTCCAGAGCTCATTATTGGGTTTGTCATTTGCTATTGATGGTACTGTTTCATATATGTGGACTACGGCTCTTTTTAAGTGCGTAGTTGTATAGATTTTGTTAGTTGAAAGTTAAAGCTGGGTTTGATAACAAAGTTTGGAATTTCATCGACGAATCACGGTTAAAGGACATGAGTTGTCCATTTACAAATATGAGAATGTGTGTGTTGGTTTTTTTGTGGGGTTCATTTCTTGATCTTATTCTGTTACTGATTTGGTATATAGGTTGAAGGAAAGACGGTCAAGGCTCAGATTTGGGATACAGCAGGTCAGGAACGATACCGAGCAATCACAAGTGCTTATTATAGAGGGGCTGTTGGTGCTCTTCTTGTTTATGACATAACAAAGAGGCAAACATTTGACAATGTCCAAAGGTGGCTGCGTGAGTTAAGGGACCATGCGGATTCCAACATTGTGATTATGATGTCTGGAAACAAATCTGACTTGAATCATCTCAGAGCTGTTCAAGAGGAGGACGGTCATAACTTGGCAGAGAGGGAAGGTTTATCTTTTCTCGAGACATCAGCACTAGAAGCTACCAATATTGAGAAGGCATTCCAAACCATATTGACAGAAATATACCACATTATTAGCAAGAAAGCATTGGCTGCACAGGAGGCTGCTGCTAATTCCACACTTCCAGGACAAGGAACCACTATCAATGTTGCCGATACATCTGGTAACACAAAGAGAGGCTGTTGTTCTACTTAACTACTTAAGGCAAAGGCAACGCATAGGGTGGAGAGAATTTCTAGCGAGCAGTTTTTGTTTTTGTTATATTCAGTATCTTTACCTCTTTCTCACATCTTGGTTGAGGTGTGTACATGTAGAGTACTTCTTACTCTTCTTAACTTGATTGTGTTTGTGCAATTAAAAAACAAGGACGGTATTGTTAGAAGTAATGTGCTCTTGCTAATGCTTCCTATTTGCCTTGAAAGATGGGCTTAGCTCGGATTTAGGCCATACAGCGGAACGTACTATCTCCCTACCGGAAAAATTGTGTCAATGAACCATAAATGTTCAGTACATGTTCTCCTGTTTGTGTCTTTGTTAATAAAAGCTTATAGATGGTGTAGTTCAAGTTTACTTCTTTTATACTAGGACTTCTATGTTGGTCTGTTTATTTTAGTTTCACGTCAGGATCCCTTCTAAACTTCGCATTTCCACCCTTTGTGAAATTGTTTTTGTTGGTTCTGCGCAAATCATTATGGAAAATATTGAAACTCAACACAGCACAAATTTTGTCCCTGTAAAAGAAACACCAAGTCTTTTCTAGTTTCGTTGGCCTAAAGAGAGCCTGTCAAAAGTGACTGCCCTCCATGTTTATACTATATCCTCTCTTTTGTTTGCCTGATGTATTCAGATATCTTCCTACCCTCCAATACACCGTTGGCACGCTGAACAGTTGGCCAACATATTTACATTTTAGGTCATCACTTCGGTAGTAGTTTTGGTCGTGCAAGATCAGTCACCAATGTTCACCTTGAGAACAATGTCATTGATGGTTTCTTCAGACGCATGAGAAGATTTCAATGAAGTGTAACCTTTCTACCCAAAGCAAATTCAACAACTAGAAGATAAGAATTTCAAGTTTTTTGATATACTTGGCTGATTAAATGATAGGATTTAATTTGTCACATTGTCAATTTTAGTGTTTAGATATTTAGAACAGAAAAGGATTGAGAAACTAGATTCAACAAAGTCGATGTATGACAGTTATTCTGAGCTAACAGGAATCATAACATGTGTTACGTTCGTTCTCTTCCAATAGATCAAAGAACTTCGTCCTCTTTTTGCATCGCTCGTTGTTTCTCCTCTCATCTCTGTCAATACGTCGTCGCATGATTCATTCCCTCACCACCTCCACCGTCGTATGGACTACTACTATCCCCTTTACTTGCCACCTAAAGATTGTCGTTCTCCATTTCCTCGTCTCCGTCCAAACTTGTGCTGGTTGCAGAATTCCTATTGACATATTTATTACGTTGGCACACATTGAATTAATGCACGTATATCTGTATTTGATGGCTACTTTAGTCAGAGATCTCACTGCCAATATGCACCATAATTATGCGCTCAGTTATCTTTTTGACTTATTCGGCGTCAGTTATAGTGGTCGGTCTTGAAATTTTACTCTTAAAATAGTTTGATTTAATTTCTGTTTTTTATTATATTTTTTAATTTTTGTCTTTTAGTTTTAGATTATAATGTTCTTTTAAATAAAAACAAAAACTTATTTAATTGTCAATATCTAATAATTAAATATTATATAAAATTTAAAGATACATTATTTTATAATATCTTACATAATATTTATTAAAAATTATGAGTGAGAAATTATTATGTTTTATCAAAACAAATAATGTAATAATTTAAATTTTATTTATCAATCAATATTAGTTTATAATATATTTTATAAAATCTATATATTTTGAAGATATTTCAAATTTAAATTATATTTATTAAATTAAAATTATTTTGAAATTTAAAATTAAAATTTAAAATTAATTATTAAAATTAAATTTATTTATTTTATAATTATTAAAAATAAGTAATTTTAGATAACTAAATATAAAATATTAAACAAAATCATTTATAATTCTTACTAATAATTAATATTAAATAATTAAATCATATTGTAAGAAACAAAAATTAAAAAAAGTTACTTTTTATAATTTTCATAATTTATAAAAACTAAAAGAAACCAAAACTAAAAATAGAAATCATAAACTTAAACAAACAATTTTTTTTACTGAATTTATAAACAAAAACTAAAAACTAAAAATATAAATTAAAAAAAGGCACTTAGAATTTTGTTTATTTGTTGTCAGGTCATACCATGAACTCTTTAATTAAGAGAAATAGTTGAGTTTGTTTCTTTGAATTTACTTCCAAAAATTAAAAAACAAACTAAGAATCTACAAACCAAATCCTTACTAGCCACTGCCTTTTTCTTTCTTTGTTTTTTCTCTCTAGAATCAACATTAATGCCTTTGATCTTCACTTTTTAATTTTGCCGGTTGACCTTTCCACTTAAACTTTATAATTCTTTTTTGATAGTTGCAGATTATAATATCATTAAAGGAAGATAACTATTGCATCCCTAACATCATGTCACCCCTCCCCAGTCTTGCTCACTAAAGCATTCATAACAAACTCTTGGCTAATTATTTTTCAAACAAAATTTTCATAAAATTTTAGGCAATTAATCTGCAGTCACCTTCTCTCACAAAATTTAACAAGATTAATTTTGACTAATCAATAATAATTTTCATCCTTCTTTGTTATATTTTCATCAACAAAGTTATACACACTACCCCTATCTAATAGAATATGTATAGTCTGGCTTTATATTTTTCCCAACCTTTCAGTGGTTTAAATTTAGCAAAACTAGTACTTGATAGCATTTGCAAAGATATTATGGCTTGGACATCTACTTCTTATTATTCTCTATTGAGCTCCTCCTTCTTGACATATTATACCATAAACATGTGTAACATATGCTTCTTCCATTCATGCCTAAGAGTACATTTCCCCTTGCTCCAAAAACATAATTCTTTGTTTCTTCACTCATCTGTTTTCGTATGTGCGTAATTGTTGATACATTTAATCCATTATACTTCGTCATTAATGCCTTAAAATGTTAGGATACTCAATTTAGCTTATATTTGATTTTAGGTACATTTTGAAAGTGAAGGAGCTAAAGTGATCCGAAAATATACTTATTGAATCATCTTCTCGATGTTCATACATTATTATTTTCATGGAGCTAGAAGAAGAAGAAGATTACAAGAATAGGAGACAACAAAAGAAAAATGAAAATGAAGAACAAGATTATTAACTCACGACCATATAACTAATTTGGAATGGTCGTGAGATAATATTATTACAATCGTGATTTGCTAAGCAAAAATTCACTTAAAACAAAGTAATAAATGGAAACCTGTCTTAAAATGGGTGTGACAACATGAATTAAGCCAGTTGTCCCAAATGAAGCTAGGTGTCCCACTTTAAGATAGTTGTCCATTTATCACATTGTTTTAACCGAGCTTTTGAAGATACAAAAAGGGTGTGCGTCAGAGAATAAAGGAGGACGACTGAAGCAAAAATCAAGTGAGAGGTGGCGGCTAGACAAAGAACCGAAAGCTGGAGTTGATTTATTGATTGTTTTCGATTTTCCAAGTGCGTGTGAGGTTGGAGAATAAAGAGGAGGGAGACGACTGGACAAGGAGCAACTCCAAGATGTCATTCATGATAAAATCATCTTGGTGGGGGCAGTTGGAAATATATAACTGAGAGAGAGGTGAAATAACGAGGAAGTTGGTTCATCAAAAGTCCTCTTTGGTTTTCCAAGATAGTGTGCATGCTGAAACAAAAGAGGAATAACCGAGACATCATCTTCTTCATTAATTCCTCTTCGGTTTTCAAGATGGAAAGAGGCATCAACAACTATTCTTCGTGGAGATTAATGAAAAAGATGGAAGGCTAATATGCTAACACCGGTTTGAAGATGAAATCGAAGCCCGACTCACTGTTAAGCTTATCTCATTTTGTTAATGTTAAATTTCTTTTCAGATTGTTAATGTTATTTGTGCTAATTGAATCAGGTTTTATAAAGATAACCTTGATACATTATTTGGATTATTCTATTACGAACTTATTGTTAGAATGTTGAATATAATCTATAATTGTTATATTTGATGTTCGTTAGTATCCACTAATGATATTGAATCTTTAGGAAAAACATAACTTAGGTTAGAAAACCCAAACGAGTGAGGGTACTGCATATATTAATTTGTTTTCCAATTAGTAATGTGGCTGCCAATTTGAATCTAGAGTTCATATCCTAGGCTATTTGATGGTTGTGTTTAATTATCGAGCGTTTTTAATTAAACACAACTTAAGGAAAAATTGGGATTAGCAGAGTGTATTGTTAGTCCACGATTAATAATTCGAGGAGAAGTATCAAAACATTAGAATGATGGGATATGCTTAATTGTGTCTAGGCCAAAATTGATCCTAGTATCGAACTTTACATGCATTCGTCACTTTTATCATTTTTTATTGTTTTTGTATAATTTGTTTTCATTAGTTTAAATTTACTTTATTTTAATTAATTGCATAAAAACCAAAACCCCCATTTTTATTTCCTTTGAATCAACTATTTTTTTTACAAAAATTAATCGAACATTCCTTATGGATATGATACCAACTTACCACATCTACAAGTTTTTAGTCTGCAAAGTTAGGTAAATTTTGCAGTGAACTCGACATGTGTTGTCATGTAGCATTTGTTATTCTAACTTTACCGTTTCCTTTACTATGAATACTTGTTGATGGTCATGGTACAATAATTATATAATTCCACAGTTGATTGAATCTGTTTAAAGTTGCTAAATAACATTTTACTGTTATTATTCCTGCTAAGTGACAATGCAACACCACTAGCTCATGTTTTTTATCCAAGTCATAAGCTTATTGGAGATTTCTTCAATTCTAGATCTTTACAGGGCATTCTATCTTTGGCCTTAATTCTTTTAGGAATAAACTCAAGAGATGGGATTTAGAGATGACCAATTTGTGCGATAACATGTTGAATCCAATGCAATACTCTTTCATTGTAGTTCTTTGCTTAAGTTCCTTCCATTCGCCCACTGGATCCTAAAACAATGTCTTTTTGAGACTTTAATCCAAAGATAAAATATATCTATACCAACTTCAAGGTTTCATTATTAGCATGATCTTCAAATACAACACATAATACACTACGCCTCTCCTTCAAAGGTGCATTGCTACTAAACCCACCTTCATCTTTGTTTGCGTGCCATCCATGTAAGGCCCCAACATATGCCGTAAAAGTATTATAGGATGTCTAAGGTGTATTAAGAATTGAACATAATGAATGAATTAAGTGCATCTATGTATAGTAAGAGACATAATGGTACTTAATGTAAAAGACATGGGTAATTTGTTCGTTTCGGCATGGACATAGATACTTAGACGTGAAATATAGACAGGAATTTTTGATATGTTTGCTTGTATTTATGAGGGTTATGTGAGGGGAATTGATAAAAGAATTATTCCATAAGCAAATGGGATGTTTTTGGTTAAATGGGATGCATTTTTACATTGCTCCTGCATGCTAAGACTAAAGTTACTTGATTTGGGATGTGTACCTCGCTGGATGGATAGGTTCAATTGAAAAAACTTCTATAATTTGGCCATATCTTGTTCTATAGACCTTTAAATAAGATAATTCAAATTGGAGATTAAACTAAAGACATAGATATAAAACTTTTATGAAGGAACCAAAATTTGATTATGCTTCTAAGATTTTTGAATTATGGTTTAAAGTTGAGTTATGGCTGTTGTCCTTATTTCGACTCGCCTGTAGTGTTTTGGGTATAACTCCCTGAATAATTAACCAAATTGCATGAAATTTATGCCATTAGAAAATTAAGACATAGGAAAATGAAATTGGGAACAAAAATGATGACTTGATGCTGCCCCTATTTTGGAACAGCTTGTGATATTTGGTCTATATCTCATGATTGGGAAGTTCAAATGGTTTGATTGCTAGTTCTATATAAACTAGAGACATAAGGGAACAAATGTATAGAAGATCTCAAAACCTAATTCAAACATTTTGTATATGCATATTAAGGAACAATTGCAGTTCATCTTGTGATTTGCTTTTGGATGGATTGTTTAACTATTTTTAAACCACCATGGGCTTAGCCTAAATTGCACTATTTTGAGTTTGTTTTAATTTCTAATTTTTATCGAATCTTATCTGAACCTTTTTTTTAATGTTTTAAACAACTAGAAATAAATGAAATAGGACTTACCATATATGAATTGTGTGATTGAACATTGGAATTTAAGATTGAGCATAATGCAATCCAAAGAAAACTTACATGTATATAAATAATTTGTGTGCATATTTATCGCTCATATGTGTATGGTATTATTATACAAGTGTGATTTTGACACCCTTATAATGGTGGTAAGTTATGACTTGCATGTATGAAAATAGATACAAATTTTATGACTTGAAATGTATATCATATGACTTGTCAATATATGAGTTATGAAATTGGCAAATGGTTAAAGAAAATGTTACAATGCCTACTCTATTATCTTGGTGATGGATAGATAGGCATGCCTATAGGGATATAATGCAATTGTTATAGTTTGACACCAACAGTGTCTTCATTTCGAGACTATTATGTCTCCACAGTTTGATGTCTTCAGATATCCACAGTTTGATACTTTCGGGTATCCACAGTTTTGATATCTTTAGATATCCACAGCTCCCATTATCCACACCTTTGGGAATGTGCAGGCCTAACCCAAAAGGTAAAGTAAATAGTTATAAATAAGAAATACAACATGACAACATGAATAATTATTATTGATGAGCATTTGCAATTGTAATAACAATTTGTATCAATGAGTGTTGACTATCAATGTTGGTTTATGAATGTGAATTTACGATATATGAGTTGTGATATTTTTTAATTTGTGTGCTTGGAAGATGATTGCTTTGAGTAGTCATCCAAATTAAGTGTTTCTCCATTAAACTTTCAAGCTTAACATAGGTGTTAATCCATGTAGGTCTAGGTTATAGAAGTGAGGTATAGGGAACATTTGTAAGGACTAAGGCCAACAACTAAGAGTAAAAGTACCTTTGGAATATGTTTTAGATAAAGATGATTGTGCATGTAAAAGAGTAAAGGAAATTGTATGTTTTCTTTTGGATTATCATGCCAATATAAAGAAGTAATCTTAAGTTTAAATGATAATGTTAAGTGATGTGAAATTTCGTAATGTGTATGTGTATAACATTGAATAGAAATGTATTCCATGAATGTATGTATAGGAAATTCGTTACCATGTATATGGGTGGTTGTAGAATCCATATAGGGGGTGTTATATTTTATGGTATCAAAGCCCTGTTTAGGTAGTTCTGAGCAATAAAAGTCAAGTAATGTGTGATATGGTTTGGTGTTGTGTTGGCCTAATACAAATGTCTCTTATAGATAATAGAGATGGAAAGATCTCGTGAAGCTGAGGAGGAGTCAGTTGATAGTGTGGTAAGGGGAGATCAATCAGTTTCGGGTCCTTTTGAGCCTCCAAAGGGTGAAGTACCGGTACCATTAGTACCTAGGGAGATGTTTTTAAAGCTCTCCTTTGATATGCTGAGATTAATGGAAAGCATGACCGCGCCTAAATCTCCCATAGAAGCTTTGGGAAAGTATGGGGTGGAAGACCTTGTGGGGAAGACTCTAAAAGAATGAGATAAAGTAGAATACTAGTTAGAGTAGGCACAGAGGATTCTGTATGAGATCAAGTGTCTACCCAAAGAATTGGTTACCTGTGTTGTCTCTCTCCTGCAAAGGGCAGCTTGTGATTGTTGGAAATTAGTCCTATTACATTTTCAACTGCCTAACCCTCTGATTTAGGAGTTCTTTACCCAAGAGTTTAAAAAGAAATATGTTAAAGAAGCTTATAAAGTAGCTTAATGGAAGTAGTTTCTGAATCTAAAACAAAGAAACATATCTGTGGCTGAGTACGAAAAGGAGTTCAATCGACTCAATATGTATGTTCCAGAGCCTATTTTGACTTAGGCCTTCCAATGCAGACAATTTGAGGATGGATTGAATGATTTCGTAAAAGCGTATTTAGTAGCAGTAACTTCTCTCCAACAAATGAGCTACTATCAGCTAGTTGAAGCAACTATCAAAGTAGAGAAGCAAGAGTCAACCAAGAGAGAAAGGGCATAAAGAAGGAGTTTCTCTAGAGGTGGCTCATCTTCGAGTAAGAAAAGCTGAGACTTACAAGGTACGTCCTTAGTAGAATCTTTTTATAGGCCATCCACCAAAGGAAGACATCAGGGACAGTTTGCAACATCTAATACTAGTAGAGGCTCTTCAACTAAATAAGGAAATGGACCACTAGAGTGCCCCAATGTCTCCCCCACACTGTACTAGGAGACATTGGGGCACGTGCAGGTGGTTTACTAGGGTCTGTTTTAAATGTAAGGGTATAGATCACCTGATGGCTAATTGTCCAAAAGGCTCGGGACATATTAGGGCTTCTCAAAGGAGCAGAGGGCCATCCAATGCACCTATTGCATTTAAAGGATAAGGTAAAGGCAAAGGTGGACCAGGCCAGACTAGGGCCACTCTGAGTACAACATCTGAGCCTGTTGATCATCCTATAGCTTCAGTCAATCAAGTACAGGCATATGCTATGAAGGCTCGTGAGGAATATGATGCTCCATAAGTTATAACTGGTACCTTCTCTATCTTTGATCTTGATATACATGCATTGATAGATCCCGATTCCACTCATTCATACATTTACACCAGGAGAGAGTGTGATAGGATGTTATCAGTAGATCGACTAGCCTATGATATACATATGACTAGTCCATTGGTCCATAGCGTATGTGTGAATAGAGTGTATATAGATTGCCCTATTATGATCCATGGGAAATAATTTGCTGCTAATTTGATGGAGCTACCCTTCCATGAATTTGACTTAATCTTAGGTATGGATTAGTTATCCAAGCACCAAGCTATAGTTGATTATGGGTTGAAAACAGTTGTGATCAAAGATTCTGATAGTTCAGAAAAAGTGGTGTATGGTATTTAATCTTGTCCTTTGACTAATGTAATATTAACCATGCAAGCAAAACGACTTCTTAGAAAAGGTTGTGAGCCATATTTGGCTTTAGTTCTTGATTCAAAAAGGGAGATGCTGAACTTACAAAACATACTGGTAGTAAATGAGTTTCCTTACGTGTTACCAGAAGAGTTATTAGGTTTGCCACCTGAGAGGGAGATAGAACTATTGATTGTGATTGTATCTAGTACTGCTCTTATTTCAAGGGCACCTTATAGAATGGCTCCTACAGAGTTAAAATAGTTGAATATTCAGTTACAAGAGCTTTTGGACAAGGGTTTTATATAGCCTAGTGTATCACCATAGAAAGCACATGTCCTTTTTGTTAAAAAGAAGGATGACACCCTACGAATGTGTGTAGACTATAGACAGTTGAACAAGGTGACTGTAAAGAATAAGTATCCATTACCCATAATAAAAGATTTGTTTGATCAGTTGAAAGGTGTAGAAATGTTCTCCAAGATTGATTTACGGTCAGGTTATTACCAGCTTCAGGTAAAATATGAGATATTCCAAAAACTACATTCAAGACCCGATATGGCCACTATGAGTTCCTAGTAATGCCTTTCGGGCTAACTAATACACTGGTTGCTTTCATGGATTTGATGAATAGGGTGTTTCGACCCCACTTAGACCAATGTTTGTGGTATTTATAGATGATATATTGGTCTATTCAAGGAATGAAGAGGAACATACTCAACACTTACGAATTGTGCTCTAAACTCTAAGAAAGAAGCAATTATTTGCCAAATTGAGAAAATGTGATTTTTGGCTAAAGGAAATTTCTTTCCTTGAGCACATCATCTCTTTAGAAGGTATTAGGGTAGATCCTAGTAAAATTAAGGCAATTGTCAACTAGAAGTTACCTAGAAATGTGACAGAAGTGAAAAGTTTTCTTGGCTTAACTGGTTATTTTTACACTTTGTCAAATGGTTCTCAGTAATTACTTCTCCAATCACAAAGTTACACTTTGAAGAAGAAGTTATTATACGAAGCCCATAATACTGTGTTCACCATGCTTTCTAAGGGTAAGAAGATGTACCACGACTTGAAACAACATTATTGGTGGCCAAGAATGAAGCATGATGTAGTGGAATATCTATCCAAGTGCTTGACATGTCAATAGGTGGAAGCTGAACATCAAGTCCCATCTGACCTATTGAATCCCATTCCTATTCCACAGTGGAAATGGGTAATATCACCATAGACTTTTTTACAAGTTTACCCCTCACACAGAGAAAAAATGATATGGTATGGGTCATAGTGAACAAGCTCACCAAATCAGCTCACTTTATACCAATCTGACCTAATTATTCTATGGATCGGTTAGCTGAGTTGTATATGAATGAGATTGTTAAGCTACATAGAGCGCCATTGTCATTTGTTTCTGACCGAGACCTACAACTTACGTTGAGGTTTTGGAAATGTTTGCAAACAGCTTCGGGTAGTCAACTGAGCTTCAGCACAACCCTTCACCCACAAACGGATAGGCAATTTGAGAGAGTTATACAAGTGTTGGAAGACATGCTTAGTGCATGTGTTATGGAATTTTCAGGTAGTTGGGATGGATACATTCCTTTTATGGAATTTGCCTACAATAATGGTTATCAGTCTAGTATAGGCATGGCATCATGTGAAGCATTATTTGGCAGAAAATGTAGAGCCCTGGTTTGTTGGATAGAACTGACTAAGAACAAGATGATTAGGCATGACATAGTCAAAAACACAAAAGAGAAAGTAAAGGTTATTTAGCAAAGATTGAAGGCTATAAGTGATAGACAGAAATCATATGTTGATTTGAAGAAGAAAGGTATTGAATAAGTGGTAGGCGAAAAAGGTTTCTTCAAATTTTCACCTTGGAGAAAGGTGTCAAGATTCGGGAAAAAGGAAAACTTAGTCTAAGATTTATTATTCTATATGAAATCCTTGAAAGGATTAGACTAGTGACATACAGGTTGGCTCTTCCTATGGATCTATCGAAGTTGCATGATGTATTCCATGTCTCAATGCTACAGAGATACCAATTGGATGATTCACATATGTTATCAACATAAGAAATAAATATCCAACTAGACTTCTCATATGATGAAGAGTTGAAGTAAATCTTAGCTAGAGAAGTGAGACAGTTAAGGAATAAGCAAGTTACTCTTATAAAGGTGCTCTGTCAAAATTAT
>JANIJF010000209.1:29738804-29749790 GCA_024520955.1 Erythroxylum bequaertii | reverse complement strand
GGACTTGATTATAAAGTTTGAGAAACTTTATGATTAAATATGAGATATTTAATAAATAAGGATTAATATGAGATATTAATTCTTATATGGGCATAATTGGTATTTAATTGGAGTTATTTGTAATTCTAATTAAATTTTAATTGAAATTAATATTTAATTTTATTTAAATTACCAAAACGTCCAAAAGCTTATTATAAATAGGCTTAAGCTCTATGGAGCTAGCACTTCATGCTTAACCCTCTCTGTAAAAGTTACAGAGTTCTCTCAACCTATTCTGTAGATATCGTTAGAGGCCGGACACTTTTGCGGCTACGGTGGTTGAGGCGGATCGATTTCGGAAACGGTTCGAGGGATACGACAAGATACAGATTAAACTTTGAAAAACGGTACGAATTAAAATTTCAGTTTATTTTGATTCGTGTTAATCGTTTTATAGAATTAAATAGATCTTGGTTTTCGGGAAATCAAAAATCACGTAAGAGTTTTGTGATTATTTCACTGCGGTCGGATTAGATCCGGTCCGAATTTCCCAACATTATATTCATTTCTTCCCCAAAAAATTAAAATAAAAATAAAAGAAAAAAATTAAAAAAAAAGCAACGATTTAAATCAAGATATTTTTGGTACCCCTATGTCAAATTCTTAAAAAAAAAAAGAGAAAAAAAGTAAGAGACCAATGTTATATCATACTACTTATCACTTCTTGTACTTAGATCTTCAAGTTTTTGGAATGCTCCAAATTCTACTTGGACATCTAAATCTGGATCAATACCAATAAAAATATCTCCGGGTTTGTCATTCTTTGTGCATAAGCTCATGTGAAGGTTTCTTGTAGTTTCGGTAGTTTCCTTGCTTCCGTGACAAATTCTCCTATTTGTGCCTCATTAAAAACAACAATAGGTTGACGAATCATTACCCTAATGATATAAGATTAAAATAAGAAAATTCAAATAAATGGCTACTCTATCTCGCATGATAATGATAGGGTGAGCAGAAGGGATAAAGAATAATAAGAAAGATAGAGTTAAACAACCATATAGGCATTATTTGCTGACTGCATACAGCTCCATAATAGAATTCACTTGTATGAAATAAAGAAGGAGGATTCAAAATGCGAGATTTAAAAACAAATCTATCCGTGACGCTAGTAATAAGTACTATATGGTTTGGATCTTTAGCGAGTCTATTAATATATATCAATCATTTTTTCCAGATGAGTTGACACTCCCTTTTTCTTCATTTTAGTTATCAATATAAGGGGCCCTCTTTCCTCTCTCTTTCTCTTTCTTTCCCTTAAACTTCCAATTTCTTCTCTCTATATTCTCAAACTAATACCATCTTCTTCTTGGCAAGTATTGTTAACTTATTAGTTTCAACTGATACATCATCAAAGTGCAACCTAATATATGGCAAAAACCATCTTCCATGCCTTTCTGGATTTTCACCTGATTGCCTTAATGGCTTGAACTGTAACTCAACTGATGATTTATTCATGAGAGAGTTTCCAGTCTACTTTGTAAATGGAGATATTCTAAAGATCAATCTTCAAAACAATTGCAACAAGCATGTTTAAGTCCTCCAAACTCTCTTTTCCAACAACTATGAACCAAAATCAACAAACATTATTATTTTACATAACTGCATGAAAATCTGACCCTGTAATTTAACTACTTTAAATTTGTTGACTCACTTTGAGATGCTTAAATGTTCACATGATAGCAATATTAGTTGCTTCAGTTAAGAAATTGGTGATAAGTTCTTTAACCACAATGGCTTACCTTAACTTCTTGAGTAGTGTTAGTACCTTTTATTGTTGATGTCAACAAGGTATTTTTAGGGCATTCATTTTATGTCTTCGGACATTGAGTCGATGGAGCTAACGTGGTGGCTTTAAGGTGATTGCAAGTCTATAATTGGTCGAGGGTATTGATTATTGGGAAGCAGGGATGAAATCTAATCTTGACCGCAACAAAATAATTATGAATTTTTTTCTTCATATTTTTAATTTCTCAAAAATCAAGATCTCTTTAATTTTATAAAATGATTAACACATAAATCTTAATTCGTACCTTATTTTGAAGCTTGATCCTTTTCTTATCGTATCCTACGAATTGTTTTTGAAACCGATCCATCTTAATTATCGTAGCCGCACAAGTGTCTGGCTTTTAACGGTATCTACAGAACAGATTGAGAGAATTCTGTAGTTCTTACAAAGAGGGTTAAGCAAGAAAATTTATAATAGGTTTTGGACAATTTAGTAGTTTAATTAAAATTAAATTATAATTTCAATTATACTTTAATTAGAATTTTAAATAATTTTAATGAAATACCAATTATGGCCAAATAAGATCTAATATCTCATATTGATCCTTATTTATTAAGTATCTCATATTTAATCATAAAGTTTCACAAACTCTCCAATCAAGTCCAAATTGATTAAAATATCTTTGCTCTCTTCAACTCATTCTTTATGTGAGACTCGTTATCTTCCCAAATATGTTGGTAATTATTATAAATTATAATTATAATTCATAATTAGAATTAGATAAATTAAAACTCCTTTTAATTTATATTTAGTTCTCTAATTAAACAATTGATAATCATAGATCATGATTGGCATCTAGCTGTGCATCATTACCACCTAAATATTTAGGAATGTCAAAGTGATTTTAAATAACTATTTTGCACGTGATTTTTTCGCATAATCAATCCTTTCATCATACAATGTTTCAATTAGACATAGAACATGAAATTAATATCTATTTTATTTTTAGCCCAATCATATTAGTTCTTTGCCATTAGCTATCGATTCAATTAATGGAATTATGTCATTCTACCTTGGCCAAGGATTTCTTGAATCAATACTAATCGAGAACAACTAAACGTTCTCCCTAACTACTTTAGGGTGATGAATCCTATCTTGATCACACAACTACCTCCATATAGTTCATGCTACATCCAATGACTACCAATTGATTGACCCATGATTAAATACATTATAAGTAGTATCAAAATATAACAATTCCTATACAAGATAACTTTGGAGACCTCAAGTTAAAGGATCACTTATACAATTATCACAATGAGAATTCCATAGACATACAAGTAATGCTCCAAATGAATTTCTCATATCAGGTCTATTCAATGAACTTGTTCTCTAATAAACACCCACATGTTTGTTTAAATATCTCCATAATTTAGCCTATGAGATCGACTACTTTTTTTATAAGGAAAAACATAATATGTGCTAGTCTTTTTGCATTCTATTAATGTCCATTGCCATTCCTAGATGTTGTCATCAAAGTTCATAAGACATTAATTAACTTAAAATGTCAATACATTTTCCTCGTCTGTATGATTTTAACATATCTCTAAAACTTTGTTATCGAATCCTTAATAAAATTATAGCAAAATTACATAATGGGCATACAATTTTCTATTTAACTTTGAGAACTCTTCTCAAAACATAAATCTATGTCTAAGAAATTTAGTTCACTAACTGAGTATCGACTATACTAAATAAGGTAAATTACACTTAGAAAAAAATATAGATATAAGAAAAACATGTAATTAATTATATGTCATACCTACCAAATGACATTAGGACTTTAATCATGTATTTAGTTACTCCCACTATTTTATTCGAAATAATAGCCCTCACTACTATTTGGAAAGATTACTCTAATCTTTTCAATGGGCTAGGATCTCATTCAAATATAGTTAATCTTGAGTTTGCTTAACAAACCAACTAAACTTAAATTAGGTAGATAACAACTTTATTAATCATATCTCATGTGACTCCTAGATCCGTTAAATTTTGTCAAAACATATCTTATATGTCATTCCTAACCCTGTATCTAAATTCTTATGATTATAAGTTTGCTCATTCAATTCACACAAATTTAGTTAAGTAGAATCTATTGTCATAACACTAAACATGTTTCGGTTAAAGTGACATTGAGTTTACTCAACAAGCCAAACAATAAATAAAACTCTGATATATTCTTATAACCATAGAAGGCAAGAATCACGTTCTTAACATGTACTTAATATTTTAACAAGAAATTTTAACTTCATTCGTCCCATCAAGCACAAAATTGCATGTAAAATATCACACATATAAAACATACAATTTAACATACATGCAATATATATATCAATCATATAAATAAAGATGCAACTTATACATTCATAATCAAATTATATGCATAAAACATTAAGTTTCGTTTGATTCTAGTTATTGATCTTCGTAATCTAAAATAATGTTTCCTATTCTTTATAAAATTAAATTAGATTAAACTCATTGATTCCTTAATAAACTAAATTCCTATTCCAAATACAAATTTATTTTGATTTGAATACAATTTTCAAATCTAATTGGAAACTATTTCTAATTATCTTTACTCCTTTAACAAAATTTAATTGAAAACAATTTTCAATAAATTATTCTTCTTACTCATTATAATTTAGAAAACTCTTTTTCAAATATATAACAAATTCTAATCCAATTAGAAAATCATTCTAATCTAGTTAGAAAACTATTATAATCTAATTAGAAACCATTATTTCTAATCTCATTAGAAACTATTTTCTAATATTAAAAAGGAAACTACTTTCAAAATTAAATAAAACACTTTTCAAATTTAATAAGGAAAGTCTTTTATATTATTTATTCAGAGATTGATTTCTTAATCAATTAAAAAATCTTTCCTTAATAAATTAGAAAACTATTTTAAAAATATTAAAGAAAGCTTATTTTTCTTAATTAATAAATGAAAACACTTTTCAAAATTAAATCAAGAAAATATCTTTTCTAATATATCAAGAAACTTATTATTGATAAATAAAGAAAAAATTTCTAAATAAATTGAATAATAATTCTCTAAACAAATAAAATTATAAATTTAATTTATCTCAATCAAATTGAAAATAAATAAAAAAATAAAAAACAACTTTCATAATAACTTAAGAAAACATTTTTCTTAATTTTCAAAGACTCATTCAAAGTCTTGGCGTGCATCATTAGTTTAATGCTAGGAATGCTATTCAATTTGCTAAAATAGAATGTTACAAAACCAAATTTCAATATGACAAATAACAATTACATATATGTATGTTCTTAATTGTATATTATCTCATTAGTTTCAATGTTTGTGAGGTTATGCTATTACTATCTATTATTAGAATGTATAGGATTAAAGTACTCATTTGCCTCTAAAACTTCAATATTGTTTAACTTACATTACTAATTTTCTTCTATAAACTCTTTAGATTGCAACGGTAGGAAGTACTCTTTTGGTCATTATGGAGGGAAAATTAGAATCACTGTTATAACTAGAGGTGATCTTTTTACCAAAATACTTTTAAAAGAACTAAAACTTTACTATGTTAAACATTGGTAGATAAGCTGCAATATTAAGTCTATGAGCTGTTCTTTTTCAGGTATAATCGGTATAACAATAACTTTAATGATATGCACATGGCTGTATTGCTAGATCATTCTGAAGCATTCAACTTGGATAGTAAGAAGTAATAGAAGATTTGCATTCCTATCTACCTCTACAGAGAAATTGAGTGAGCCAACAAAGGCTTGGGACTAAAGCCTATGGAATGTTTTATTCTTGTAAACTCCACATTAATTTGTGGTTTACAATTAAAAGAGTCAGACAGAGAGATACTGATAGCATTGAGCAATTCGTGAATGAAATCAACCTTATTTCATCTGTGAGCTATCCAAATTTAGTGAGAGAGAGCATAGGGATAAAAAGGCACTATTTTTATTTTATTTTTTAGGCCCTACTTGCCACATAAGATACATTTGGCAAGGGGCCCAAAAAATATATCAAATATTTTTTTAACTGAGAACTGACATAAAAATTAAGTTAGGTTCAAATTAAATGTTTGTAAACCATTAGGTTCTTTTGAATGTATCAAAATGTTTAGGTTTAAACTGAATTTTGGTAAAAAGGTTAGGATCTAATTTGACCCTTTTACCAATTCACAATTCAACTCTCAATGTTTGGTGTATCATTCACAAAATAATCACTAATTATGAATCAGAGTTATGACATAGAAAAATCAATTACCCATAAATAATAAAAAAGTATTGTCTGACTTAATCATGAGTAAGGTCACATTTTAGAGAGGTGGGGCTAGTAGAGACCATTTCTTCTCTTGGATAGTTTTAGGGTTGATAATGAGTTAGGTTGGGCTCCTACTATTTATGTCTAAATTTGATTTAAAAATTTTTATTTCGACCTAAAACTGATTTGATCGGTCAAACATGGATCATGCGACCCAAAATTGAATAAGAAAAAATGATAAAGAAAAAGAAGTGGAGGGAAGAATATGGAAGAAGTGGAGGGAAGAATAAGGAATATTTTTTAAGTTAATTTTATAAACACCTATATAACTTAATTTAACCCATTGATAGCACTTTAAATCTCATAAAGACCTCTATTCTTCCTCTTTATTGCAATAAGAAGGTGTTGCACCCTATTGAGCAATATCAATATTATAGTAGTGACAAATATAACCTGGTAAAATTTAGGGATAATTAATCCTAAAGTGTTTAACTTTTTCAGATTTTTTTCCAGTTTAGTGCCCATGCTTTTAATTTTTTCAATTAAATGACCAACCTTTTAAAATCTTAACAATTCAGTTCAATATGTTATTTTTTGTTGATGTGACTAATAAATGGATATCCATGTGACATGTAATGAATATGTCACATCATCAAAATAATCTTTTGATCTTTATTAAAGCCTCCAAATTAATTTTAATTCTTTAACTTCTTGTAGTAATCATATAACCAGGTTAAATCTCAAGAGAACTAAACACTAGTTTCTTAATTTCAAATAATAAAATAATTTTTTTTGGGGGGGGGGGGGAGAAGGGGTGTTGATTAATTAACTAATTAACTAAATCTAAAAGGAATCAAAATAAATTAATTGAATATAAATGTGAAAAATTCAAGAGTATTTAACTTCGATTCAAGGGAAAGATCTCATCTAATTGTAACATTGGTCATTGGTCTAAAAGAATGTTTTTCATAATTTAAGTAGTTAGTTCGAAATATATTATGATAGATGTAATAAGTCTCAAAATTTCCTAAATTAATTAGTTCAAACCTAGCATCCAAACCAAAACTTACCATTTATGACCGAGTATGGTAGCATTCCATATCAAATAAATGATGGCAATAAGCTTAGTGAAAAAGACTAAATCCTAAATTAAATAAACAAAATAGCTGCAACTATTCAACTTAGTTTTCTTGTTTATTATAAGTTAAATATACAAAATCATAAATAACCTATTTGCTATTTGTACCAATCTTTTATGATAATTACAGATCATTGAATTCATGAATAGCGATAAAATAATCAATATTAAATTAATTTATCAGATCAATCAATATTAATTATTTATGAAATATAAAAACTCAAAACAAGAGATACTTGAATTAAAACTTGAATAAAAGTTTAAAAAAATAGTTCACAAGGTTATAACTAAAGTTTCGAATCTCCTTAAATTAGAATAATTAAGTTTAGCCACACATAGCTTTAGTTCCAAGCCCAAAAAATAGAAGAAAGAAGAAGAATTAAGAGCAAAGTAAAAAAGAAAAATGATTGATTATTGATAGTTAGAGAACATCCCTTTTATAATGTTTTCCTATTTGAAACCTAATCTTATCCTTTCTTACAAAGATATTTATCTAAAACACATCTCAATCCCTTCATGATAGGGATAGAAAGAAGTCTCCTTCTTAAACTTTAACTCTTTAAGTAAATCTCACATTAGGCTTTATCTTCTCTTATCCATACATCAATATTTTTACTTTATCCAAAAATTTTTATTATTACTAATAGTGTCCCAAGTTGATGCAATATCCATTTTTCATCTTCTAAAACAAAACAAACATTAATTTTCCTATTTAAGGACCAAAATATATCCAAAAAAGGAGATAATATCAATTAATATATCAAGATAACATTTTATCAACCTTATTTATACAAGTTTTGAAAGGTTAGTCACTAAATTGAAAACTTTAAAAAGTTTGGCACTAAATTGAAAAAATCTTAAAAGGTTAGACACTTTTGAATATGTTATCCATAAAATTTAAAACTTCAAAATATTATTCATGAATACTTCCTAAATTCAATAATCATACATGTACTAAACTATATTGCAAATAGCAAATGTCTTACAAAATCAACTAACCTCAACAATAAGAGCATAGATGGCATCGATAATTCTTTCAACATGTTCTTACTGCTTATCAACAATGATAGGCTTAGAATTGAATCTCAATTTAGAAAGGAAAAGCTTGTAGAGTTGCACATCATCGCTAGTGCTCAAGGATGGAGGGAAAATATGAGTGTCATCCTTAGAAGCTCTTATTTGCTCCTTACTTTACTTGACAAGAACATGAAAGCGATTGAGAAAGGTGGATGTGGACTTTGTGAGACAAATCATTGGCAAGATTTTAGAGGCAATGATGAAAATAATTTTTCCAGAGTTTTTACATTCACAAGAAGTAATAGGACGCAAGTGATGGCTTGATCTATACGAACTTCTACATGGGAGAAGCATAAAGAGAGGTTTGAAAAGATTATGAAAGGTATGTTTTGAGTGTTAAAAAGGAACATGAGATTAATATTATAAAATGTAACCAATGCCAGAGTTAGAAGCAAATCAGAGCCATTCTTTTGTTGGGTTTTGCAGTAAGGAGTTATAGAATTAAAAAAACACTAAAGTTTAGCGTGTAACCAGCGTCAGACTTGTATTCAATTTATGCAATAAAAACTTTATAACAAGACCAATGCGAGTATTGTCCAAGATGTGCATCAGACACATATTTTAAATAGTTAGGTATTGTTATTTTAAGATGATACATAGGAATGTTAATGGCCCGACAGCAGGCTAGGGTGGCCCGTGGCTCGACGGGTCATGGGCGAGCCGGGTCAACCCAGCCCACCATATATTTTTTTAAAGAAAAAGTAAAAAATGGCGTCGTTTTTGATAAAACAACGTCATTTTGGAAGTAACAGTTAGGCACGGGCTCCAACCATGGTCAACAATGTTAAATTTTTTGGGATTCGTAAAATTAGGTGTTTTACTTTGATTGAAATTTCTTATTTATGTTTAAATCAAGATTAATTATCTTTCGAAGTTATTTGTTTTTAATTAGATTACATCTAGGTTGTTATTTCCTTTTAGGATGCATCTCTTAAGATTTTGATGTTACTAGGGTTTTAAGTCTATGTAAGTGTATGCCATATATGTAAAAGGAAGATTTATTTTAGGATTAATCAAATTATCTTTGAGAGAGAGTTCTTCTTTTACTATGATTTGATCTAACTTATTGGTGCTGATCAAACCTATAATCTTATTACTCCTAACCCTTTCCTGTTTATAGTATGAAGATTCATATCCTTCTCTTATGTGTTTTGTATTTGTTTTTGTGGATTAACCTATGTCTATAGAAGGGCCCTAGGTAATATCGTGTTGAAATCAAATCTCACTAGATTTTTTAGGGTCGTATTAAAATTTATTATCAAGGTATAGTTCTATATTTAAGTTTGTTCTTGATATCATTATTTACATTTCCAAAATTATTGTCTTTATGTTTCAAATCTTCAATTTCCTTGTAGTTTATTAATAAGATTTGTTTAAAAATTATTTTGGGTTCTTGTTTCTTATTTTTGTGATTTTATAGGTTAATAAAAATCATATTTATTAGTGTCTTATTTTCCCTTATTGTTTAATTCATTCTTGTGGAGTTCTTATTCTTCTTTTCTATTAGGTCTAATTAAGTTCCATTAAACTCAGTTTTATATTTTAGTTTTCTTGTTGCTTGTCCTTTATTAGTATTTTTGTTGTTTATTTTTGTCCAATTTGCTTCTTTAGGAGTAATTAAAAAGGGATAAGATTTAAACTAGTTTTCTTTATTTAAATTGCCTAATTTATAAAGAATCTTTAGCAAAAGTTTAGGTTATAAATTAAGTGAAACATTGAGCCGAATTTTGAGAGAAACATACGAAGGAGTGCTTTCACTACTAACTTTTTATACACGTACAACATGACTCAAACCCACCATGGAAACATATTGAAATACAATGGAGAACTAAGGAGAAAAGAGTAAGGATGGACGTGGTATTCTTCTTAAACATAACATATAATCAATACAAGTAACTTTTTAGTCAATTTTGTGAGGCGAGAAATAGGTTAGATAACTATGAGGCCACCATATATAGGTTACAAAATAACTCACCTATACTTACTAGATTGGATGACTTTAAAGTATATGATAAGGATGATATCTCTAAGAGTGAATAGAAAGTAGATGATGATGTGTACAAGAGTGAAGAGGAATAGATGACGAAGTGCCCAAGAGTGAAAAGGAAGTAGATGATGAGGTATAGTATTCAAAAGTGAAGAGGAAGGTAGAGGATGAGATGCCTAGCTTAGAGGAAAAGATGCCTAACTTGGAGGATTATATTGACAACGAGTGCGTTAGAAGGCTTAAATATATTTTTACAAGTAAAGGAGACGGGCGAGATTAGGCTAGTTTGTGTAATGCTACTGATGAGGAGTGCATTAAAATATTCAAAAAGGGAAGGATGTTGGTCACTACGAGAGCGTTGAGCATGGAATTTAGAGAGCATAAAGTAAGTAAGAAGGAGTAATTAAGGGTAAAGAAGTAAGAGCAAATTTATGGAAATAATTCAAGTCTTTTAAAAACAGTGAAAACGAGAGATAAACATGAGAAGAAAAGGAGTAAGCTTAGTAGTAAGAATGTGGGATGTGAGAGAAGCATTCTTGACCAAGCGTCAAAAACTTTTTGATGTTATAGACGAAGCTGTTGATTTGAAAACCAATTATTTCGAGAAGAAAAAAATGATAGAGCTTGGTTCTGCCGGATTCTGACAGAACGGAACGTTGCCGTTTGGCTCCATGAGTTGGTTGCTTCTTGTGATGATTTCA
>JANIJF010000209.1:29179184-29189423 GCA_024520955.1 Erythroxylum bequaertii | reverse complement strand
TTCTACTGCCGTGCTAGCTGCTATTTCTTCGGTAGCCACCAGATCTCAGGCGCTCAACTCCATTGTCCAGGGCATCAACGAGCTCCTTTCTCGTAACTGGACTGTTACTCATCGACATATATTTCGAGAGGGTAATAGATGCGCTGACTGACTTGCGAATAATGCTGGTCATTTTAATGTAGGGGTCACTTATTTTGTGACTTCACCCATAGGGTACCACTGCCTCTTAGAAGAGGATCTGTCGGGGACTGTCTCCCCTAGACGTATTATGTAATTTGTCGTTTCTTTCCATTTATGCAAAAAAAAAGAAGAAGAAGATAGGTAACCTTGTAGTGAAATAATTTTTAAAAGAAGACGGAAGAATAGACCTATCTCATGAATTAACATTCCTATAAAACGTGTCTGTGTCTCTTCTTCCCTTATGTCCCCTTCTAAACTTGCCAATTATGTATGTATAATACTTATTAAATTGCTCAACAATTTGTAATAAGACTTTAACCATTTTTTAAACATTTTCAAATAATAAAAAATAAAGTTATTATATTTATAATAACTGATCATAAATTATTACAATAGAATAAAAATGAAAATATAATATAATATAATTTAATCTAAAATGTAATAGAATATAAAAACATTATGGTTTTATTGATAAAAACGTAATTATATGTTATATAAAATAAGATATAAAGATGATAAATGTGTCCAAAGTTTATATAAAATTCTTTTTTTTTAATCTTATAAAATTCTTTTTATTAGTGCAATAGCACCGATCAACAAAATAAAACGCGCGTTTGGCACCTTCACTTCATTCGGCTTGTCTTAAAAATTAAGGATAATTCGAAAAAACAAATAAGCACCGTTAGTGTCTAACTCTCGTCCACTCTCCACCACTCCCTCTTTGCTCATGAAAATCTGAATCCTCCACTGGCTTCAACCTTCGCATTTCCCTCTAATTCCATGGCGAAAACCCTAATCTCGTCTCCGTCATTCATCGGGCCTCCACTCCCCCGGCTCTCTCGCTATGGTCTCCACCAACTTCCGCACCGAAGACTCTTGTCCACCAAAGTCAAGTTGAGCTTCCACGATATTAGTCATTTTGACTCTTCGATTGATTTCGGCGCGATTTTTAGCAGAGCTGAGAGCCTTCTCTACATGGTTGCTGATGCGGCGGTTGCCGTTGATTCCGGCTCCGGTGGCGCTGCTTCCAGCTCCGCTGACGCTTCTGCTCAAAAGTCTGGTGGTTGGTTCGGTTTTGTCTCTGAAGCCATGGAATTCGTCCTCAAGGTAACAGTAACTTCTTAATTACACGTGGATACTGCTGCATTTGTAGCCTGTTTTCTTGTAGATAATTAAATTTTGAATGAGTATGATTTCTGCTCGATTTAATGTCTTGAAGTTATGGATTGTGGAATTTAATCAGATGTTCTCTTATTTGCTTCGTGTTAGGTGTTGAAAGATGGACTTACAACGGTTCATGTGCCTTATGCTTATGGTTTTGCGATTATATTACTGACCATTATTGTTAAAGTTGCGACACTTCCTTTGACAAAGCAACAGGCGAGAGTTGTTATCCCTTTTAAATCATTTCTTTCTTATATCGGTTCTATTTAAAGATCGCCTTTATCTACTATATTGTTGTTAAACAAACCGTTAAGTATTTCATTCTCCAGGTGGAATCCACGCTTGCTATGCAAAACCTTCAACCAAAGATTAAGGCCATTCAACAAAGATATGCAGGCAATCAGGTGAATCACATTGTTTGGGGCCAAGCTGGATTATGCCAACTTCTCTTTCATAAGATTTTGGTTCCTCAATGTTAGCTTTGTTTCTGACTTTGTAGGAAAGAATACAACTCGAGACATCACGTTTGTATAGACAAGCTGGGGTTAATCCATTAGCTGGTACTCTTTTACTGGATCAAATTTCTTCTTTCACTCCACATTTGAAATGGTCTGGGTTTGACTCCTGTAATCATTTAAATAATCTGCTTGGACTCAGTGTTTGTCCTTGCAAGTAAACAACTATTAATGAAAGAAATGAAACAAATCCTTATTCCTCACTCACAAATTTTCTATACTAGGTTTATTTGGACATTAGAGGTGTATTAGGTAACTTTACTGGGGTACTAGCATGCTCTTTGTTTTAGAGTTACTAGATCGTGTATTGCAAAGATCCTTCTTATGTTAGATTTTACCATCTTCATCTCATGCCATGCTTAACGTGTTAATTTAATAGTGCTTATATAGCTTGATTATTATGTACTGCATTATTAATTTCCATCATGTAATCAAGTATTTCTTGCTTATTGAACAATAATGTTAATATTGAATGTATATAAAAGGTTGTTTACCTACTTTGGCAACGATACCAGTCTGGATAGGCCTGTACCAGGCTCTCTCGAATGTTGCAAATGAGGTAATAAACTGGTTATATATTTTGTGTTGGCATATTCCATGTTTATATAAATTATGAGCAAGTTCTTTTTGGATAGATAAAGTCGTATTATATGAACAGCATTGTTGCTGCTAAGTTTAGTTTTTTTCCCCCTCAAGGGACTATTGACAGAAGGTTTCTTTTGGATTCCGTCTTTGGGTGGCCCAACTACAATTGCAGCTCGCCAAAGTGGATCTGGCATTTCTTGGCTTATTCCATTTGTGGTAATAACAGTTGTCCTAAAATTTTGAAGTTGGCCTTTTTTTACGTTTTACATATTTCATTTCATCTCTAACCATGTACCACTCAGACTTTGTACCCAATGGTTTGTGGACCCCAAAAGCAGCAATTTATAAAGATATGAGTTCTTTAATCAATCCATACATTGTGAACGATGCTGTTTCTTCTGATGATAAACTTGTTGTATTTAGGATATCCATGAAGAACTGATAGTTAATTATCTCTTCTCTCCCTTAAGGAGTTCTATTTTACAATGATTTCATGGGGAGTGGATTAAATCTACTCAATCTATCATGCAGGATGGTCATCCACCATTAGGTTGGCATGACACTGCAGCATACTTGGTTTTGCCTGTGCTTCTTGTGGTTTCTCAGTATGTTTCAATGGAGATCATGAAGCCTCCTCAGGTGCAGAGGAAGATTTCTTAATTGTTCTTTCTCTTATCCAACTCATTATTTTGATCTGTTATTTCAATGATTCATTATTTTTCTTGTGTTCTGTTCTTCTAAAACTTGTCTTATTGCAACAGACAGACGATCCAGCTCAAAAGAATACGCTTCTTGTTTTCAAGTTTCTTCCCTTGATGATTGGTTACTTCTCCTTGTCTGTTCCATCAGGACTATCTATTTACTGGTTGGTTTCTGAGCAGTGATGCTACCAAGAAGCATTAACATATGCATGTCATTCACTATTATTCTATTGCAACGTTCCTTTAGGAATTTTTTTCTCTTTATTGTCTGTGTTTCCATGTTCTTAATGCTACCAAGAAGCATTAACATATGCATGTCATCTTCCTATTCACTATTATTCTATTGCAATGTTCCTTTAGGAATTTTCTCTCTTAATTGTCTGTGTTTCCATGTTTTTATACTTTGTGATATCCCAGTTTATACCAGCTGTGGTTGAGCACGAAGGTTAGAGATATAGTGATGATAAAAGCATGCCTCATTGGTGTGCTGGCATATGCTGTCATTTTCTTCTGATGAATGTTTTTAGCTTCTTAGATAACCAAGTTTTTAATTCTGTATTTTGGAATATTTGTGCTACATGCGTCATCCCAATTCTATTGGTTTAAGTTCCAAGATCTTGCAAGTATTATCTTTCAGTTATTGAAACTCCTAATTATTTGTTTAAGTTAAAACATTACTACACATAAGCACAGTTTTTTTTGAGAAATACGCATAAACACAGTTGTGGGAATGCTGAATATGATTTTCTTTGTCAATTTCTTTCTGCTGGAACTTGATGTGTTTGTGTTGTCTTAATCTTTTGATAAATTCATGAAGCTATAATGTTGTTTAGGTTCACAAACAACATCCTGAGCACAGCGCAGCAGGTCTGGTTACGCAAATTGGGTGGTGCAAAGCCTGTAATTAGTGAAAATGCTAGTGGAATAATTACTGCAGGACGTGCAAAACGGTCAGCTTTACAGCCTGCACAGCCGGGTGACAGGTCTGCATACTACTTTTCCAGTTTTTCTTAATTCAGCTGCTACTGACAAACAAAGATACTGATTGGCAGGTTCAGCCCATTAAAAGAAGAAGAGAAGAGGAAAAAGTTGAACAAGGCACTACCAGCAGAAGAAGTTCAGAATCTGGACTCAGAATCTGTTTCTGAAGAAGATTCAGATGAAGAACCCAAGAACAAGGCGAGTCCTAGGTTTAGTCCTTGTTGAACTGATGAAAATGATATAGACAGCATCATTTATACTTCCTTTCTATGATTTTTTTCTCGTTGATTGAATTTAGAACAGGACATGTCTGCAAATCCATGATTAGTTAACATGAATTACCATAAAAGCATCTTACACTAAGAAATACACTTCTTTAGTTTCCGTTTATCTTCGGCAAGCCAAAAATAATAACTTGAATTTTGGCAAGCCTAAAATAATGACCTGTGGGTTTGTCATTTTGGCATAGAAGACCTTGTAGGACCATAGATTGGAAGACATGAATGCCCCTTTTCTTGTACACTTCCCATAATGTTAGGAATGAAAGTAATTTTCTTCTCCCCATCGATGCAAATTTTCTTCTCCACATCGATCCACCCTTCTTTTGCACTCTTTGGGGTAATTCAATAGATGAATTAAAGAAAAAAGAGAAATTACAGGTAGCCATTTTCATCAGATTGGATTCAGCACAATGTGATTATAACTTGCTGACTGACTTTGTTGTCATATGGTCCCTTTGTTTTGACGATGGGCAATTAATAGACCCTCAAGGCAAAAACAAGTAGTTCAAAAGTATAAGGTAAGGTTTATAGAAATGTTATTCTGCATATCTGTTCTTGTTTAATAATGTGCATCCGAGGAATCAGGGTTCTACTTGCTACCATCGTAAAATGAGTACCTGTCTTCCATGGTTGTTATATGGTTGGAGGAAGATTTTAGTTTACATTTTGTAGGTAATGTAAGTTACATTTTAACTTGCAAAGTGAAATCAATTAAAAACAAGTATTATAGTTATGAGGAAAGTACTGCTGGTGGATTTTCAGAGACATGAGGGATTTACCATTCAAATAGCAGCTCTTTAATCTTCTAGGATATGCTCAAATTTAGGTATGATTAGTTTGTTTTCCTGCATTATATTAGTTGAAAACAATTTGTTCTCCTTGACAGGGCGAGGAGGCGCTAGAAGAAGCTTATGCTTCTAGTTTAAGCAAGCCGGTTCAAAATATTTCTCGGCCGAAGAGGAGCAAGAGGTCAAAGAGAAAGCGTGCTGTATAAAAAGATTTTATACTGATATGACCATTGTAGTTCTCGGTGAGTCCTTTACATCTCAACCAAATGTATTTTAGTTGATATATATTGCCTTTTTTGTTTTAGGTCATTCATCTAAAAGGTTGAAATCACAAAAATGTCCTGATTATGAACTTATTTCAGATAGATTTTGGTAGTGTAATGTTATAGTGTGGTTGTTACAAAAGTTATGGTAATAATTTTAAAGTTAAATACGCGTACAACTTAACACTAACTCCGGTCAAACTCATGGCAAAAAAAGCTGCTTTCCTTGATTTTATTGAATGCTTGAACGATCCTGCTTATGATGCCACCCTCCCGGTGCACCCAAGTGGTGAATTTGTAACTCTTTTTAAGGCAATTCTTAACCTTTTTCACTTTTAAGTTGTTCGATTGCCACATGGTGTACTTCTTGTTGACATTTGGCAGTTGTCCGTAAATCCCATTATCTTCTACTTGAGTTTTCTTAGTTAGTTTTTGGTGTCAGCAGTGGTATTTGGCTTGAGCGAAATATTTACTTGAATGCATGAGTTACAAAATACCGGCAGCTGAGATAGCAAGCGGCCTAGTCATATTCATTGTTGCATTCCTTGTATTTCCTACCGCTAGAAACATTATTATTCAGTTGTATTTATACTCTGGAAGAATTTAATTATGTTCGACTTGGATCTCAAAATTCACGAGGCTAGCAAAATTGTGTTGTTTAAAAAGCTCTTGTAGCGAAAGTAAAATTTGAATCCATTTTGTTAAACGAAGATGCCTGATTGAGAAAAATACGTGGGCCCTTTTTGTTTTCAAATTTAGTATAATAATATTTTTGTTTGAATTTTTGTTTTTGGTCTTTGTCTTTTTCGGTTTTCAAAATTTATGAAAGTAGTTTTTTATTTTTTTTCTATTTTTTAATAATTTGATTTACTATCAATTAAATATATATTATTTAATATATTAATTATTAATAAAAATTACGAATAATTTAATATAATATTATGTATTCAATTAACTATTAATAAAATTATGAATAATTGTATTTTATTAATAATTTATTTTACTTTTGTTATTAAATTAAATTAAATTAAGTAAATATTAATAAATATAATTAAATTTAAAATATTTTTAAAATATATAAATTTCAATTATAATTTAATTTAATAATTAAATATATTTAAAATAAATATTTTGAAAAAAATCTTTTATCTAGAGTTTTTACTCTAGTTATAAATTCATTATATAGGTTTTTATTTTTGTAGTTATTATCAAAATTTTATTGATTATACAACTTATCAGACAAGGTTTTTCTTTTTTGTTTTTTCCTGTTTTGATTAGGGATATTATTTTGTATCATTTTTTAAAAAGTGGATAAATTGGGTGGATATGTAAAAAGAGATTGTCTCTTTACCAAGTAAACAGATTTCTAGTTTCTTGTTTTAAACATTTAAAGGCGGACTTGATAGGAAGGGGAAAAAAATAAAGACAAAGAACATTACCCTTTTGAAATCGATCCGGGACATACAAGCAGAGAGAGCCCAAGTGTCCCTCCTTTGCCAGCGTGAAAGTAATCATGTCTGATACTCTTCAACTTAAGAGAAATACTATGGACTCTAATAATCACATCTAAACACACCCTTATACTAAAGAGAAAACCAAGCCTATGCGGTTATCCGATATTCTTCTACTTGAAAGCAATGCAACCTAATAAGCACTTCAGGCCTCAACCTACGATCTATGCTGATTGTCCAAGAAGTGTGTCATCATTTCAATGCTTTGTTGGTGGGTTGTGATTGCCTACTGGATTGGGCCCTGACGGACTTTTGTGGATCTTATTTTCTGCAAGCTGTTAAAATGATATTGAGAAAAGCTCAATCATATGTATGTAGATGGTTTTGTATTTTATGAATTGATATGTTTGAATTGAAGATTTTGATTTCCTTACCCAAGTTGGTGAGACGTTACTGTTGAGTGACCTTGAGCTGCCTTGTGCAAGCTTGAATTTAGGATGAACTGTGGTAACAGAAGGTGAAGCCTGACAATTAGACATAAGATTCTAGGCAAAGAGTCATTTGGTAATTGAATGGAGACGTTGAACACTTAACATTAGTTATATGATAAAATTGGGCATGGAGAAGGAAAAAGTGCCGGAATTGGTTGGTGTTGGTGGTATGACATAGTAATGCATTGTACATATACGTTGATGCGAAAGGCGATATAAGGGGGAAAAAGAAAAAGTGAGAAGGAAGGCTTGCCTGATTCAATAGCTTGAACCCTTATTCTTAGTCGACATGTCAAAATTAGCAGCCATGCTAAGAGAAGATAAATGAGAGAGCGGCGACTCATCCTGAGTATGAGTGACTATAGAAGCTTAACGTTGGGGGTGGGGATGAAGCATTTTTATCCGATTCTTTTTCGGTAATCATGTCGGAGCTTGAATAAAATGTAGAAAGGTGGTCTGGGAATCCAATGCCATCACAAAAGATAATGAATCTTAGTTGATTTCTTCTCTATCATGATAGCATCCATGATGAATGTTTCAAGTACTTGCTATTATTTTCTCATAAGTGCTTTGACCTTTTGCCGTAGGCATGATTATTGAGACCACAAAGTGTATTGGATGTTTGGTTAAGTTTAAAGTTTACTTCTTACTTCTGCTTTTAGTATTAGTAGATCAGATTCTTTGTTCTAATTAATAAGTAATTATTTTATTTTATTTATATATTTATGGAAAGTTCACATAAATATTGAACCAGATTAATTAAAAGACACTAATAATAACAAAATTGAGACTTTTAGATGGATATCCTTGCTGCTCTGCCACATTGATTTGAAGTTGACTTCTGTAAAAGTGGTTGGTAGGATATCTTTTCTCAAATGTTCCTCGGTTCTTGTGACCTGATTTAACCAGTTATTCTCTTTTCTAACTCTCGCATCTTAAACGCGTACACATTTTCGTGTTGACACATGACTTCCGTTACAGCCTAATCATTGTCCCGTTGTAGAATCGTTGCGTTTATATAATTATAGATTAGCATGGGTTAATCTTCTCCCGATCCGTCCAAAAATTGAGTGAACTACTGCCATCATGTTTTTTTAAACTGATCTTCTGTCGGTGCTATGGGATTGATTTGGGTAAAATATAATTGACAGGTTCTTTGACCTTAGACCAATGACTATAAGCTAGTTGACAACGAGTACGCTGGACTTCATCTCCTTCCTTCCCGCTGGTCGCTCTTCTTTGCTTGGACGTTCTGGCTTCCTCACATTGTGCGAGTTTTATCCTTGTCTTTTGGGCAACATTCGTCCTAGTTAGTAGGGCTTGACAGTGGCCAGCTTTATCATCAACGACCATGCATGCCGCTGGAGGAAGCTCACTGCAGGAGACTCCGTCGCTTGCTACTAATTCGAACACACGACAAAATATAGATCAATTAAATTAAAAATTAAGCTAGGGGGCATGCATCAATTATTTCTCCAGAACACGTTTATAGAAACAACAATCAATTCAAACACCAAATATTTCAACAACTAAACAGGCAATCTAGTTTCCAAAAATAAGGGGGAGACGTGATGTTTTCAAAAATATCAAAACAGTTATTTTGAAAGCAAATAAAAGACGTGGGATTCCTTTTCCAAAAAAAAAAGACATGGGATTCGTGCCGATTGATTTTTCCAGAGAACAATAGCAGAGGAGGTGCGCATTGTTTCTTGTACAGAGTTCCTAATCTGTATTAGGCTGATTAATCAATTAATTAAAATTTTTAGCCTTAAACTTATCAAATATCAAATAATTTAATCAAGTTAATAATTAAAGCAAGTGTTGATACCACCGATAGGAAACTAATCGTAATCGAAATATAGACACAGTAGAAAATTAAAATTTCACGATTTTTTATTCATATCATAATAATGAATCATAAAAGGAATTAAATTGTACCTAATTCCATATTTTTACTAAAGCCTTTTCACAATGTGTTAACCATGGCCAATCCAAGTGTCTAAGTTCTAAGGGTGTCCACATAGTAGAGAAAAAGAAAACTTTTGAGAGGAATAAGCACGAGTGCTAATTCCCTAATGCTTATTTCTTATAAATAGAAACAACATTAGGATTTATTTTTATTAAAATTAAATATTTTTAGTTATAATTAAGTCAAACCATAATTATAATTATAATTTAAATAATATCATATATCTCATATTTAATCTATGAAATTTCTTAAATTTTACAATTAAGTCTAACTTAATTTAAATTGATTTTTTCATTTTAATTATTCTTTATGTATGACCCATTAGCTTTCTAATATGCTGGCAATGATTAGAAATTATAATTCATAATTACAATTAAAACTCCTTTTAATTTATCTTTGATTCTCTGAATTAAATAATTTATAATCATAAATTAACATTAATGTCTGACAATATGCCATAACCACCCAAATATTAAGAATATCAAAGTGGTTTTACTCAATCTATCCATACATAATTATAATGTAAATTTAATCCTTTCATTATTCAATGCTCCAATTGAATATAGAGTATTGGTATAATGTTTACTACTTTAAATTCAATCATGTTTGTTCTTGCTAATTAGTAATTGATTTATAATTAATATTTGAAGACACCTTTTCAAATCTCAATTCACTCTGGCTATAGAATTCTTTAAATCATTACTAATCTAGAACAGTGGAACATTCTCTTTAATTATTTTAAAGTGAAGAATCATTTATTGATTTACTCAACTATCTCCATATGGTTTATAGTATATCCAAGTACTATCAGCTAAGTTATCATAAATAGAATAGGTCATAAGTAGCATTAAAGTATAGTAATTTTTATAT
>JANIJF010000209.1:29056664-29066871 GCA_024520955.1 Erythroxylum bequaertii | reverse complement strand
CACCAAAATTTGCATCTATTTTTCAGGATAAGAAGAATACCCCGTTAGGCCAACGGGAGTATACCTACATCATTCAAACGAAGGATAGAGGGCGGGATCAGTTCGCGTCTGCATTTCATGTCCTTAATTTTTGTATTGAACTATATATTCCGCAACGATTGTATAAATTCATATTTTGAAATGACTAAAGTATTTGGATTTGTGAAAGGGTCCAATTGGCCATACGGGAATTTTGTAAATTCATTGTATGACTGAAAAGGGCTTATGCCCTAGTTGATTTTCGATTCCCGCATATATTGTGTTGTAATGAAAAAAAAGTATACCGATTTCTGACTGAGTGAGTGCTTTAGCACGCCACCCTTGTGGGGCACTGACTCGGATATCACAATCGATGTCGGGTTCGGGTCACACGGGAGTAGGGTGTTACAAAAGGTGGCGTTTAATTTTAACTTTACTGACGGAATAACCATTTCATCAGTAAATACACTTCTGTCGGGTAACGACGTCGTTTTCGACTTTAATAAAATGTTGACGAAGAAGCAAACGGTGACATTTAAATTTAAATTTTACCGACAGAATAACTATTTCGTCGGTAAATAACTGACGGAATATACTTCCATTGGTACACCTCGATTCATTTATATTTTACTAGAAACGCTATAGTCGAAGTAAACGACAACATTTAATTTTCAAATTTACTGGCGGAATGCACTTCCGTCGATAAACCCCTCTTTTACTAATTGTAATTCCTATTCCGTCGCTATATTTCATCGTAAAAAATAGCGGGATAGTTTCCCTTCCAACTCTACCGATGGATATTTTGTCCATCGCAAATTATCATTTATTATGACAATTTTACCGACGAAATATGATTTTTCGTCGCTAATGTTCAACGGTATTGTTTCCATCGGTAATCTATAATTTTCTTGTGGTGTGTTATTTCATTATATTTATGCATTTTTTTTAGAAATGGTAATGGGTTGGGCGACAAACCGATGGCTGCCAGGTCTGTGGCATGGGTCATGACCCTATGGGCCACGGTCGAACTGACCCAACCTCATATTCAAAAAATTTTAACAAAATAACATTGTTTTGTACATTTTTATCTAGTCAAGCTATCTCAGCTCGTTGCCTGGTCAACCCATGTCAAAATCGGGTCGGGCCATATTTGTCATCCCTATTTTCTTTATTGTATGAGAAGATCATCGTTGGAAGGAGATGATTAGGGCAATGTTGAATAGATCAAAGAAAAAAGTTGCTTCCCTCGTGGGCCCAATGGTCTTAAGCCTGAAATTTTAAGACATATGCATTGACTTCACCTGATAAAATTCACCCAAATTTAATTAGGTTATTATTTTTTAATTCTCATTTTTTGGATAAAATTAGATGAAGATTATTAGCCCAATAACATAATTACATTAATTATCTTTTTTTTAATCTTTAAATTTATAAAAAGAATAATAAGCAAGCACAATTTCTTTAAAATGATTTCAAGCTAATGTGCAATTAACATTTTAATTAATCTTATCTGTCGACGACGAGCAAATGTGGTGGAGGTCATTCCCGTTACACCTGACATTCTGTCAAACGTCATAAATGGTCGAGAACTGATAATCTTTTAACCGCAATCCAAAAAAAATCAAAATGTTCTTGTGATCATTTCATTGACTTCATACGTTCATACCAAACTAGTCCTCGTGCTGCATTCTATATGTTCGTACCAAATTAGCGTTCTTCATGTTGAATTCGAAAAGGAATTCAAGATATGGTGTTAAATTTTTAATATGGGTAGAGTGTAAAGTTCATTAACAAAAATTGGGCTTGGCTCAACTATTGTCCAAAAAACTAGAACTAGTTGTTTGGATAGTTCACCTTTACCACTTATAAATCCTTTAACATATTCATGTCTAGGTAATATGGGACACTTTCACACTCCCCCTCAAGTGCAACTGGGGCTGGACATCCAGTTGTCACTTGAAATATACGCAGTGAAAATCGGACCTGGCTGCTGGGAATGAACATCCAGACGGACAACCGAGAAATTAATAATCCGGGTCAAACCTGCTCTGATACCATGTTAAAATTTTAATATGGGTAGAGTGTAAAGCTCATTAACAAAAATTGGGCTTGGGTCAACTATTATCCAAATAACTAAAACTAATTATTTGGATAGTTCACCTTTATCACTTATAAACCCTTTAAAATATTCATACCTGGGGAACATGAGACACTTTTAACATATGGAGTATTAGATAAAACCGTATTGTTAAGTTGGTCACGAGACTAGCACTTTACATATTTTTTTTTGTTCTGCATAAATGTTATAATCTAACCCGTGATCCTTTGAGAAGAAAAGTACGTAGTCCACCTCTTCTTTTGATCAAACTTGTCAGGCGCTAGTGATTCTATAAATAGAACTGAGTAAGGTCATTCTCAGAGAATTAACGTTTATGCATCAGAAAATCAGCAACAACATTACATGCAGAAAGAAGAACTTGGAATATACTTGTTTAGCTTACGTATATATGTTAATGGCGGCTTCAATGGAAGCAATGGCAATGCAGGCGCAGATTATCTTGAGTGCGGCATGGAAGTCGAGAAATGGGAATGCAAGAACTTAGATTCATCACCTCCGCCTCGTTTGTTAGCAGAAAACGAAGTTACAATGGATGAGAAGCACAGGTTCCAAGTCACTTATTTCAGCTTTCCACGCCACCCTTTAGAAGCTGATGATCAGATCGACCTCAGATTACATCCGAAGAAGAGGAAATAAGCTAGAAATGTAGTAAGAAGATGAAATAAGCGAGAAATGTAGATGGAATGTTAAGAAATTTATTATATATGTTATTGTTTAATTTTGACATTTTTTATTATCAGATTTTTTAGATAATGAAAGTCTTAAAATCCTAATTTAGATAAGGTGTAACAAAGTGATACTTATTATTTGAATTGATTTTTTGAATAATTGTTTAAATGTGAAAGAAGTTCATTTTGAAAAGGATAATTTGTGGATGACTTTGTTGTGCATTTGAAAGAACTCCATTTGTAGCTGTCTTTATTGGAATGGGTTGAAGGTGACATGTTGCACTAAGGAACTTTGATAGCCGTATGTCTTCGTTGATTGGTTGTCGTTGATGAAGTTTTAGTGCAGCTGTATTCTTGTTTTTATCTTTGCGTGGTGCAGTTGGGTAAATTCATGAGATTTTGGCAGTTAGCTTTCTATGGTGTTTGTGTGATTTTGTTGAGCTGCTCACTGTAATTGATAGTAGTTTTGTGTGGAAAACTTCCATTAGTCTTAGTGATTTTGTGGTAGTCGTTTTTGGTGTTGGTGTGCAAAAATTTCAGAAGCTTTTGTGACTTTGTAACTGTTGTTTTTGTTGTCGGTTTGGTGCGAAAAACTTCAGTAGTTGTCTTGATTGTTACAGCTCCATTGGGTTAACATTTCGATGATGAAACATTTGTTGATTTGAGGTGTTTTGTGACTGTTGTGTGTGAGATGTTTCAGTTAATATATTAAATATTCATAGCAGATTTCTTGGTTAACAACTTCCCGTTCTTTCGTTGATGAAGTAACATATTCAGAGGAGTTGTTTTTTTTTCTCAAGTGTTTTCGTTTACGCAGGGCCGGCCTTGGGTAAGGGCAAGATGGGCACCTGCCTAGGGCCTATCCGTATAAATGATAAAATAAGGCCTATTATTATTCTTATAAAAAATAAAATGAAACAAAATAAGGCTTACTCTTGACCTCATAAAGAACAACAAAAGGGTCATATTTTGTTTATTTTTATTCTATATGAGGGGCAAAAAATAGGCAAAAATAATTTTTTTTTTTTACTTTACCCAGGGCCTATAAAATATTAGGAACGATCCTGCATTTTTGTTGACTTTTGTTTAATAACTTGAGTTGTTTATTTTGTTTCGCTATCATTAAACATTGTTTGAAAAAAATCCTCTATTAAGATTAATACAAGATGGTCGTACCATTGAGTGTGAAATTATTTCATGAATTGTAAAGATGAGGGATATTGTCAAGGATTGAGTGGTGTAGGCTAGTAAAACCTTATATAAAACTATTGTTGTTATTGAAATAATTAAGTTGTATGAGGGCCTCACAGATGTAGGCAAAATGTGTCGAACTACGTTAACAATTTTTGGTGTTGATTTATATTTTTCTGTTTAATTTTTTTTTTGATTGTGCCAAAAACAACTGCGATAAATCGAAGATTTTTGTGAAACTACTACACCCTTGCCACTCTTTCATAACCATGGTCAAAAGTTTGAGGATCTTACATTGATAGTGCAAAACCATAACTAGGTTTTTTGATTATTGCTTACGCCTTACGTGAAAAGGGACTCAGGTACTAAATCATGACACGATGTTAATATCAATGTTTCAAATGTCATAATATTACAATTAATATAGATTTTATTATCATAATTTATATGTTCACTTTACTTATAATTACAGATGCATCAATATTTACAAAAATTAGAATTGTCTAATATAACTAATGTTTTAAAAATTAGATCAAAAGTTAAACGAATCACAGTATAATCTAGTTTTTATGATGATTGAAAATCAAAATCAAAATCAAAAGTAATAGAGTTTTTACTTATGTAAAGTTTTATACTTTTCTAAGAGATTTTGAGGTTATTAATCTCCACAATTTCTTTTTTAATCTGCAAAACAAATAAAATAAGAAAATGCATGAGAAAAACTTCTCATGATGATATTTTTTTGGGGGATACATTTACTAGTTGAAAAAATAGAAGAGAAGATGGATGAGGCGTTTTCGTTGGTTTTTCTGACAACCCATTTGCTGCCGTATTATATATATTCCTCTCTTTTTACTTTTATGGGTTGGGTTAGGTTTTTGTGGACTTTCCGTCTAGGTGTGGAGAAAATCAATTTTTGTTTTCACAACCACAAAGGATGTACTGTAGACTAGAGGCCACAAAAAAAAAAAATTATATATTTTTTGAATAGGAGGTTCTGAATATTTTTTTATAGTTTCTAAAATAATAAAGTTATTTTTGAAAATTTTAAGATTCTTTTAAAATGAATTAAAACGTTATAAATTTAATTTAAATTTTAGTATAAATATTTGAGTCTTGTTGAACCCTTTTATTTGATGTGTATCGAAAAGAGAGAAAATAACAAATGATTCAAAAAGTAAGAGTAATAATTAAAGTTACTGCCCAATATAATTCAATTGCAATCATCACATTTGCGCAGAGATAAGTAGCGTGAACGTATTTATTAAAAAAAAAAAAAGTCAGAGAATACAGGAAGGAACTGGAGGGATGTTTCAGGGTCTTAAAGTAAAAGTTCAAAGAGTAAAGGCAAAGGCGTGGGACTGGGAGATCATTTCTCTTTGTTTAACCCTAATTTTCATGCCTTTGAATGTATTACGTTATTCATTTTTTTTTACCATAAATTTTAGTTTAATAGTTATAATATTTATTTTAATCATTATAAATTTAATATAATATTATATGTAACATGGATAAATCTGGTTTTGGCCAAAAGCGCCTTTCCGTCTCAGGAAAGAAAGGAAGAAAAGGAGGGTGATGGTTTCGTCTCTCCTGGTCCTGGTCCTGGTCCATATCCATCGCCGTTTGCCCATGCCGACGTCCTGACTTTAGGCTTTTATAAAACTTAGATCGCACAATCCAACGGTGGACAACGAGAATCTTTATAACAACTGAGAAACATATTGCTTACGTGTCAACATTTGACAAGCCTGCCACAAATTTGGCACCTCTTCTGCACGTATGGAATCATAACTCCTATCCGTGTGCCTGAGTCGGTACGCAAAAACACAGAAATGAGCTCACGAGAGAAAAGAGAAGAAAGTTATAGAGAGAGAGAGAGAGAGAGCGAACTCTAAATAATACTGTTTCAGAACCTTCTCTTCTGTGTCTATCTAACCAAGAATAAATCCCAGAAAGTGTCGGCTTTTGGTCTCTCTCTCTTCTCCTCTTCTCTACAACTTTTCTTTGTCTTTACCCTGTAATACACATTCCCATTAGAATTCAAGCAAGTTCGTTCCTACACCCTGAAAATTTAATATGGCATCGCAGGCCAGCCTTCTGCTTCAGAAACAGCTCAAAGGTGAGGCATTTAGTTGTTGTTTCTTTGATTTTTTTTTTTTTGAATTTTGGTGGTAGGTTTTGGATCGGATTTATTTTGACTGATTGTTTTTTTGGTTGCTGCAGATCTTTGCAAGAATCCCGTTGATGGTTTCTCTGCTGGGTTGGTTGATGAGAACAATATCTTCGAATGGAGTGTAACGATCATTGGGCCGCCTGATACGCTTTAGTATGTATTATGTTGCAATCGGGTTGGAAAAATTTGTGTTTTTTCCTATGATTATTGATTTAAGGGTTTGTTTACTGCATGTTTTATGGGGATCTTTGTCTTCAGCTTTGATTGGATTCTATATAAAATAGGATCATTGTGATTTGGACTCGAATTTGAGTGCTTGTTTCACTATTGGGTTTCTGGAATTTGATTCAATTGAACTTGGTTTGCTATTAGTGGGTGATGCTTCTTTTTGATGTTTGCTTCTCTATCCAAAGCTTATGCTATAGCCATTCACTTTAAATTTTGGTCTCTTCTTATTAGTCAGAAATCCTTGAAAATGAAGTTTCAAGTACCAATTCACTGGAATCATTTTCCATAAGTCAAATACTGACTTACAAAGTCCATATCCTTGATTTTAAGCAGGATGATTGGTTTATCTTCATGAACTATTCAGTTCTTGGTTATTATATGTTATGTGATAATATTCTGTAGCAGTTGGCTATTGAAATATGTTATGTCCTTCACTGTTTGATTTTGACAGGTGATATAAGAGCTTGCCTGTTTGGTTTGACTATTAATTTGATTCTTTGGTTCTGATGCCTCACAAAAATGTTTCTGTTTTCATTTGATGTGTTCTATGTTCGTTTTTGTCAATGTGCAATGGTGCTATGTGTTTCCTTATGCAGTGGTTGTTGCAAATTTTGGGTGCAGTGAAGGGGGATTTTTCAATGCTATCATGAGTTTCCCATCCAACTACCCAAATAGCCCTCCAACAGTGAAATTTACATCTGAGCTATGGCATCCTAATGGTTGATTGTTTTTCCAATTACATTTTTATTGATATTTGTCTCTCACTTTTGCCACTATCGTAAAAGTATTTGTAATTGATTGTAGTATATCCTGACGGGCGTGTTTGCATATCCATTCTACATCCACCTGGTGATGACCCTAATGGCTATGAGCTTGCCAGTGAGCGATGGACACCAGTCCACACGGTAGGTCATGTATATTGTCGATGCCCCTTCGTTTCCTTTAAATTTGAGTGCTTTCAATTTCTCCATTGGCATTTGAACACAACTCAAGAATTTATTTGAAGCTTATTGGTTTATACATTAATGTGTTTGTTTATCATTTTCATGTTTGCTAAGAGGAGTAGGATGGAAAGTGTGAAAATTAAAGAATAGTGAACTGAGGGCTTGATAATAACCCTTGTAGCCTTTATATGGATACAATTACATACGAAAAAGATCTTAGGAATAAAGAGAAAACAACAAAATAAAGAGGAGATCATACTTTTCCTATTATAGATATTTCCTAACGTCTAATATAGATCTTTCCTAACACCCCCCTGTCAAGCTGGAGCGTATAGATCATAAGCTTTAAACTTGTTACATATAGGTTTCAACTGAGACCCCCCAGTGCTTTGGTGAATAAATCAGCAAGTTGATCTTCGGACTTGAAATGTGGTGTCTCAATCAATCCTTCTTGAAGCTTTTCATGAACCAAGTGACAATCTACCTCAATATGTTTGATTCTCTCGTGAAAGGCTGGATTCGAGGCAATATGAATGGTTGCTTGATTATCACACATTAGCTTCATTGGAGCGAAGTACTCGAAACCAAGTTCCCTAAGAAGAAGCTTCAACTAAATCAACTCACATGTAGCATATGCTAGGGCCTTGTACTCAGACTCAACACTAGAACGTTCGACAACTGACTGCTGTTTACTTTTCCATGACACCATGTTTCCACCCAAAAATACACAGTAGCTTGAAGTAG
The DNA here is from genome assembly GCA_024520955.1 of Erythroxylum bequaertii. NCBI lineage: Eukaryota > Viridiplantae > Streptophyta > Magnoliopsida > Malpighiales > Erythroxylaceae > Erythroxylum > Erythroxylum bequaertii. Next base: position 29,058,786 of record JANIJF010000209.1, on the reverse strand, counting down.
ATAGTGTCATAAGAGCCTGCCCAATCTGCATTTGTATACCCTTGAATTTGAATGTGTCCATGATTTTGGTAAAGAAGACCTTTCCTTGGAGAGCCTTTAAAATATTTCAAATTTCTAATAATTGCATCCTAATGACTAGTTCGTGGAGATTCCATAAACTGACTCACTGCACTTGTAACAAACGAGATATCTAGATGAATAACAATCAAATAATTCTTTTACCAACAAGTCTTCGATACCTACTTGGATTTTCCAACTACTCTCCTTTACTAGAATTAAGTTTTACATATGGTTCCATGGGGTTATCAACTGGCTTTGTTCCCAACAGAGACCTGTTTCCTCTAGAAGATCAAGGGCGTACTTTCTTTGAGATAGACAAATCCGCATCTTCAACCTTGCTATATCGATGCCCAAAAAATATTTTAGTAAACCAAGATCCTTTCTTTGAAATTTGGTATGTAGGAATGACTTTAAAGACTGGATTCCTACTTTATCATCTCCAGTAATAACAATATCATCAACATAAATGATCAAAAGAATTTTACTAGCCTTTAAGTAATGATAAAACACAGAGTGATCCACACCACATTGATGCGGACCAAACTCCATAATCACTGTACTAAAGCGCCCAAGCCAAGCTCTTGGTGACTGTTTTAGATCATACAAAGATTTGTTAAGGCGACACACTAGATTAGTCCCCCCTGAGTAACAAACCCTGGTGGTTGCTCTATAAAAATACTCTCCTGAAGATCACCATGAAGGAAAGCATTTTTTACACCGAGTTGTTGAAGAGGCCAATTATGGGTGGCTACCAATGCAATGAAAACACGAACATATGTCAATTTGGTTATAGGAGAAAAGGTTTCAGTATAATCCATACCATACACTTGTGTATAACTCTTAGCTACCAAGTGAACTTTTAAATGATTAATCGTGCCATCAGAGTTGACCTTAACATTGAACACCCAACAACAACCCATAATTGTCTGACCATGTGGAAGAGTAACTAAATCTCATGTAACAAACGATTGTGAAGTTATAGCCGAAGAATGTTCTTCAAGAGATGCAATATAAGCAGCTCATAAATGGGGATATTTATCCCAACAAGACTTTTCATCATGTCTGCCTATATCATAGTGTGTGTAGTGAAGTTGTGAGCCTCTGCCACGTCCTCTTCTCCCACCACGATCACCACGTCCTCCTCAACTTCCCCTTTGACTTCCTTTGACTTGTGAACCAGATTGTGCTACAAGTGCTGACCTATTAGAGTTATTCTCTAGTGGATTTGCCTTAGTCATAGAGTGGGAGTGTGGAATATATTTCAACTAAGGATGGAAAGTCTACTCCTCCCAAGATTTGTACTCGCGCAGGCTCAAACTTGGGTTTCAATCTAGCCAAAAACATCATAGTCACCAAGTGCTCTCTTTGAATCTGCATCTCCTTAATATCAGATGTGATTGGTAGTAGAGAATTCATCTCTTCAAATGAACATTTCACTTTCCCAAATTATTCAATTAAACTTCCCTCCTGTTTGGACTGAAATAACTCAACAAAAAATATCATTCATGCGAAGCATATTACTAGAGTAAGGAAGCTTAGCATGGTTCCAAGCTTTCTTATAGGTGCTAACATGAGAGAATAGGACTAGGATTTCTGGTTCCATAGAATCGAAAAGAATATGTAGTAATTGTTCATTATCAACTTGCCAATTTTCCAGTATTTTCTGATTAGTTGGGGGATCAAATGTAAGATGGGACAATTTTCCCTGACCTCTAAAGAACAATTATACATTCTTAGACCAGAAAAAATAGTTATTACTGTTCAAACATTGTTTGGTGATTCGCAAAGTTGAGGGACCCATTGTTGGAACACTTGTCAATGATTTGCTGCTGGAATCTGACATCTCTTAGGTATATTTGACGGATTTCCTGGCTAAACAAATACTGGTGTAACACTACTGACGATGTTTCGAAACGTATAAAAGACTTTATTACTATCAAAATACCCATGTTCTAGTTAGTTTTGACATGAAACAAGACCAGAACTCCATTCAGGACAAAGAGGTGAGCTAACCCATCAAACTGTTGTCGCCAACGACGTGTGGGTGATTTTTTAGCGACAT
>JANIJF010000209.1:28851608-28864872 GCA_024520955.1 Erythroxylum bequaertii | reverse complement strand
TTATATTTAAAAACCTATATTTTCTAATATGTTCAGGCAGTGCCCACATCCAAGGGTCAAGCACTTGCTGATGAGTATGGGATCAAATTCTTTGAGACAGTGAGTAACAACACTTGCAGATTTTGAGCTTGGCCGAGCCTGTATTGGCATTTATAACAAAGATTGTTTTGCAGAGCGCCAAAACGAACCTAAATGTGGAACAAGTTTTCTTTTCAGTAGCGAGGGACATAAAGCAAAGACTGGCAGACACAGATTCGAGGGCAGAGGTACTTAAATGCTTCCCCTACACATGCACTATTTTGGTACTATCCTTCCCCTAAATATTACATGCTCTACATGGAAGCAAAAGAAAGCATACGACAAGATTTGTTTCATTTTGGGTGAGGGTAGGTGATTGGGTTTGGTGTTGTGCTTCTAAATTTCATTAGAATTCATTAGGTATTTAATTTCTTAAGGTTCTTATACCCGATTTTGTTGTGTAGCCTTCAACAATTAAGATCAATCAAGCTCACCCGGCAGGTGGAGCTGCTCAAGTTACCCAAAAATCAGGTTGCTGCGGTTAAGAGCATCTTTCTTTTTTTTTGGTCGTCATTTAAGGTCGGTGATAGTTTGTCTGCAAAAGATACAGAAGGGAAAGGGAAGATTGATTTTGATGCAGAAAGACGAATGCTTGTAATTCTTTTATCTTCTTGCTCTATTGATTATCTATGTTCTTATTACTTTTTGTGTGCGTCGAAGGTAGTTTATCGTTAAACGTTGCTTGTTATTCTTGTAACTTCTTGAGGCACACAGTAATTTCCCGATGGATAACTCCAGTCTCTGGCGTACTAGCTCAAGCATTTGCATAATGTGAAAAGATAGACCACGAAACATACAAATAATAATAATAAATCAAGCAAATAAAATGTAGGGCCAGAAGAAATACTGATTAGTAGTTAAAGTTGCAAATTTTGGAAAATATGACTGATAATAAACTGTTAGAATATCAATTTTTAGATATAGATTTCAGTTTGGAATGTTAAAATTTTCAAATTTAGTATATTTAGCATTTTAGGGTTTAATTGTTAGAAATTTAAGCTAAAATTATCAGGTTTGATAAGTATGAAATATATATTTGATATAGCTAGAGTTGTTGAAATTGTGTCGTATTTTCATAAGAATTCTTCTTAAATAAGTTTTGTGTCCTAAACAAACTAGGACAATATATTTAACTTATTGTGATTTCTTAACTAATGAGGAAAACTTAGCATAAAGTAAGTTGCTTTTGTTATCACTTTAATTCCCCTTTTTTATCCCATCAAATTAAAGCATGTGGTTGACTAATTTATCTTCATTTATTTTATTCATAAAATTTAAGGACTTTGTATAAATTCTCCTCGATTTGTCTGAAGTTGTCTTTAATGTAAAATGTGACAAATTCTGTTTATATAAGTTTGGATTCAACTTTTGAAATTTAGTTTCTAAAATCCAAGTGCTATCGAAAATTATTATTTTTTTTCATTTGACAAGAAATCGTCGATACCTACTAACTCTTGTGGCTATTATTTGTTCATCATGAACATCTTTTATCTCTTCTTTAAGATGAGTAATGATTGGAATTCTCACAGATCCCGTAAGGGATTGCACATCATCATGTCCATGATAAATAGTTAAGTCTGCAACATTAAAAAATGTACTAATTCCCATATCAATTGATAATTCCAAAATAAAAGCGCTAACACTTATCTTCTTAAGGATCTTATAAAATCCAACACTTCAAGAATGAAGGTTTTTATATTTTTCTTTTGAAAAATGTTTTGGACAAATCCTTTCCATCGTCATATCCCTTTTATTGAATTCCATCAATCGATGATGTTGATTAGTATGTTTTTTATAATTCAAGTTGATGGTTGTTATCTCTCCTCATATCTTATTAAAGATATTACTCATTAGTTGTTCAAAACTTTTAGATATAACAAAAACTCATGTTGAATGTGGTAAAGGATCAATAAGTTCTATTGATTAAACTCTTAAAACTATCTTAAAAGGACTCTTACTAGTTGACCTATTTATAGAACTATTATATGCAAATTCTACCATAGGAAGAATTAGGTCCTAATTATTCAGGTTGTCTCCAACCAAACATGTTAACAAGTCTCCCAAGCTTCTATTCACCACCTTTAATTTTCCTTCATTTTGGAGATGGAAAGAACTAGAAAATTAAAGCATAATGTTCAATAATTTCTATATGGATCTCTAAAAATAACTCATAAACTTTGCATCACAATAAAAGGCAATTTTTAAAGGTAATCCATGGAGACGTACAACTTCTTTAAAGAATAGTTTAGCAATATGGACAACAATATAAACCTTGGAACAGAGAATGAAACCATCTTATTTGAAAATCTATCCATCATCACATAAATAGAATCATAATGTCTCACAGATTTAGGAATTCTCAAGATAAAATCCATACTTGTCATGGTTCATAAGGAACAGGCAGTGGTGTGCATAATTCATAATTTTGCTTCTTTTCTTTAGCTAACTGAGATGTTCGACATTGTCATATGACCTTAAACATGTCCTTCTTTAAGGACAACTAATAAAAGTGATCTTCAACGATTACTATGGTTTTATGCCTTCCAAAATGTCCTTTGCCCCTCCTCTATGTAATTCCTAAATCATATCCTTTCTTATAGAAATATTGGGTAGACAGAAACTATTTCCTTTCGAAAGGTAATCATTATGGATCATAAAAAAAAGTATGGTCTCTTTTTCCAGTTACAATTTTTAAATAGGTTAGCCTTTGGATCTTTTACCCCTACTACTTTGTGATTTCCTTCTTTCCACAGTTTGGAACTACTCTTTACGCCCTTTAGCTATAATTAGGCTTCCTTGGCTACTAAGAGTTGGCATTTCGTCACCTTTATTCACATTGCTATCCTTCAACTCTTTTAAGGGAATAACTAGCTTAACTCTAGAGCTTTATAAAATAACCTCAATTTTAACATTAATTAGGGTAATATCAACCACCTCAATAGATTAATTAGTATTGATATCTAGGTTAGTCCCATCAGTTGCTTGAATATTATCCTTATTCTCTTTGGCTTTACCTTCCTCCTCAATTCCCATTAGTTCATTGTAGTATCTTGTATTAAAATTCCTACTAGTAAGCTTCCATATTTTGCCTTGAGCTTTTGGAGGGAGGCTTCCAATGATAAGAAATAGCTTCACTGTCCTTGAAAAGTTTATTTCCATACCCTTGCCTTATAATCAAAATTTTGTCAGGGAGGCCTTTTATCATATCAATGCTCACATATGTGCAATCATATCTAATTCTCATTTTCTTTACTGTATTTTCATCAAGATAAAAAAGGTTTCCTTATGTAGATTGTTAAGGAGATTAGCCCCTGTATGGTCCAGTACTTAAGTGCTACATTATAGACATCAATCCATAAAGGAATGCTGTTTAGGTTAACTGATTCAAAATTCAGGCTTGATTGTTATGATTTTAAGGATATTTGTTGATTTCCAATACATATGGACCCTCTTCCAATATCTTGAGAGCTTCTGAGAGAGGCTTCACTCCTTGAAGAGAATTGCAGGACCATTTTCATCACTGCAAGAGTTGATCGATATCAATGTGAAAGCACTACGTAAGCTGAAAATAAAAATAGAGTAAGAGAATATGGAGAAATATTGTAGCTCAGGAATGACCAAACCATTTCTCTATGACCTTGGTGAATGGAATTGTTTCTCCTTCAATTGAGATGTTGTTAGAAGGTGCTAAACACTAGAGAACCACTCTAGTAGGTTGTTTTCTTAACAAAAAAACCAACATTTCGTCTTACACAACACTGGGCTCAAACCAGATAGGGAAGCAAAGGTCTTGATAAAATCTTGCTGAATGAGGATGATTCTTTCATGTTCAAGTTCACAAATGAAGAAAGCATATGCAAGAATATGGAATCTGGTCCCTGGCATATTGGAGGACAACCTGTTTTAATCCAAAAGTGGGTTTTAGGATTGAAATTTGATAGATCCAACATTGACACCATCCCATTGTGGATTAATTTTTCATAATATTCCTCTTAAATACCAGACATTTGATGGTTAAAGTTTCCTAGCTAGTTCGATTGGGAAGCTAATGACTTTTGATTGAGCCATTTCTAAACTTCAAAAGGTTTGATATGATATAATTTGTGTGGAGATTAATCCTAAGATGGTTATGCCTAATTCCTTGCCTGCTATGAAATTAAATATGGAAAATGAATTGGTTAAGGCTGAATTACAACTCTTATACAATTAGAAACCTCAGATGGGGAAGCATAAATGAAGGGGTTGGTAATTTCCCTTCTTACTTAGCTATATTAACTATATTATGCTTTTTTGTAATATCAGAGGCTTAAATGAACCTTATAAAGGTCAAGTAGTCAAAGATCTTTTGTTAGAAAATAGTCCCATTATACTTGGATTGTTAGAAATAAGGAATAAAGCACAGAAACTTCATAATCTCATGAAATTCTTAGGAAAGATTGGGATTTTGGTTATAATAACTGTCATCACTATAATGGGAGAATCATCTATGCTTTTAATAAAAAGAAAGAGCAAGTATCTATTCCTAGTTCCTTAAATCAGTATATCCATTTGGATTGCCAAATTACTGACTCAGGGATTAGCTTTATCACAACTATTATCTATGTTGCTAATTTTTAATTTCAGAGAGCCAAACTATGGAAAATTTTGTTCTATTTCCAAAGTAGTTGGGAAATTCTTCATATGGGGCAATAAACAACTTGGAAACTGTTTCATCAGAAAGAAATTGGACAAAATTATGGTTAATAATCATTGACTGAGACAATTCCCCTCTTCTTATGCCGTCATTAGACCTCTTCTTTATTCAGATCATTTGAGCAAGGAAGTTAAAAACTTCTTATCTAGTTTCAAAGCAGCTCTTAGGTTCTTCAATTTCCTTTCTAAAATAGAAGTTTTTTTGGGTTTAGCGAATGAAGTTTTGAGCAGTAGAATTAGTGGTTGTAAGTTGTTCAGCAAATGAAAAAACTTCAAATTCTTAGAACCAGACTTAAAGATTTTCACAAGTCTAAATATCATTCAACTTTTGATAAGATGTTTTCTACTAAGAAAGATTTAAGGGAAGCTCAGGAAGATTGTTAATGGAAACTTAGTAGCTTTTCTTTGAGAAATGTTGAAGCTATGAAGTTAGAGAATTACAATATAGCTCTCTAGGATCATCATTCATTACTTATGCAAAATGCAATGATACCTTAGCTGAAGGAAGGTGATTTCAACACTAGGTTTATCCATAATTTTATTCTTATAAGGAGGAATACTAACAAGATCAATGACCTTATAAATGATGACAATCAATTGGAAACTAACAGATCCTTATAGAAGAGATGATTTTCAGTTATTTCAAGAACCTAACTAGAGACTTTAGTAATTTTGGTCTTTCCAAGTTGCAGGATTTGTTGGAATTAATTGGTGCTCCTAACTCTTTATCTCAAGAGGCTCTATCAAAACTTCAACAGCCAGTTACTCCATAGGAGATCAAATCAGTGCTTTTAAGTCTTAACCCCATGAAGGCTTCAGGTCCAGATTGATTCAATGTTCATTTTATTCAAACTACCTAGCAAACTACACGCACTTTACTTAAAGAAAATATAATGGAATTTTTGAATTTTGGGAGATTAATACTTCTTATATTTGTTTAATTCCAAAACAACTTGATGCTAGCTCTCTTAATTACTTTTGACCAATTTCTTGTTACAATATTGTCTATAAGGTGATTTCAAAACTTTTGACAAATTAAGAGATACATTGAACTAGTTCATTCATGCCACTCCAGGTGCTTTCATTACAAGAAGATCAATATCAGACAATATAATCTTGGAGCAGGAATTGTTGAGGGAATACAACTCAGGTAAATCTATCAAAAAGTTGTTTTATGAAAATAGATTTTTCCAAGGCTTTTGAGTGAATCCAATGGAAATTTGTTTCAATAAGCTTGGAATGGTTTGGATTCCCCATCTTCTTAATTGATTGGGTTTGCACTTGTATCTTTACTTCCTCATACAACATTCTTATCAATGGTACACCTACTAAACTTTTTAAGGGATTCAAAGGAATAAGGCAAGGAGATCCCCTTTCTCCTAACCTTTTGTCTTTTCTATGAAAATTCTTAATAGAGTTATTTGCCTCAAAGCCTCTAGAAGTGCAGAATTAAAATACCATCACAAATGTTACGAACTTTCTACAAGACATTTATGTTTTGTTGACGATCTTTTACTTTTTTTTGAAGCAGGTTATCCCTTAATTTCCATAATGCACCAATCTCTTATGGATTTTTCCAAGATCTTTATTTTGTATATCAATTTATCTAATAACAATTCTTATTTGTCACCTGATATAAAAAAGATCCTAGAAGTCTCAACAGATCTTTGGTTTGTATACTCACAGCTTCTTTGAACCTGAAATACCAATATTGTCTATTGATATTAGAGAAGTATAAAAAAGTGATTAATTCTTGGTAGAATCGAGCTCTTTCACAACGATTAGACTCGGTTATCAGGATTGTAGGAATAATAGTTGTTAGGCAACATGCTATGGCCCCTCTTTCAAAATCTTGAGAGCTACAGACCTAAAAGAGAAAAAGAAGAGGATGAGGTTTTCTTCATACAGAAGGACCTCAACCAATCTCCTATTTTTCCAAAGATTGAAAGCCCATTTATGTATAACAGGAAATGGAGGTCCTTGATAATAAAAGAACCCATCCAAGGCTGAATCCCAGCTATAAGCACCCTTTTTAATTATTTCAATATCAGTAAACAATCAACTTTCCATTTTGTTCCTTTGGCAAAGTAAACTATAGAGTGGAGACCTAGTGATCTCCCATAACCTGCTTACAAGTCCTGCTTAGAGAGGTATTAGTTTATGGGGTACTAGAATCAGGGAGAAGAGTAGAGGGATGAGAAGCAGTTTGGAAGGAGATGAAGAAAATGACAATGGTGGAAATTCACCATATAGTTATCAATCTACATGTTGGTGCTTTAGTTATAGTAGAATAGAAAATAATGGTAAAAAAACAACTTTAACTAAGGAGGTTGGAAAACAACATTAATTACAAAATGGTAATAGATTTTGATAGGATACTAAAACAATAGGTAAAAACACACAACTGCCATCAAAGCAGTCCGAAGAAGAGAACAAGCTAGTAAGAACTAGGGTATAAAAAACAACAAGCTAGTAAGAACCAGGTCAAGGGGGGATTGGAATAAGGCAAAAGGGCATAAAAAAGCAACGATGGAACAGTAAAAGTCAGATTAAAGTCAAAGAAATCAACCAAGAGCATGGCTAAGTGATAGTGGTAGGTTAAATAATATTTTAGTGGGTAGTTTAGTATGTGTTTAGTTGTTAAATTGAATAATTAGTGCATGTTAGGTTAGGATTGTGTTATTTAGTTAAATGTTTGTGTTTTGAGTGTTATATGGGTTAGAGCATACTTTTGTGCTTTAATTTTATGTATTTGAGGTGTCTTGATGTATTTGTTAGTGTTTGAGAATAGATATGAAAGAACGAAGGAGAATCGAAAGAAGCATGGAGCCAGACCTAGGCCCACAATCATGACAGAACCAATTGGGAGGAGCTATGATTATGGCCTGGTTTGCCACGATCGTGGTAGAGAGCTAAATGAAGTGCCACAATTGTGGCCTGTGACAGACAGTGCAGACAGCCTCTCGAACGTGACTTATTAAGGGACATTTGGGACTTTTTGGACCCTAGAAAACCCTAGGGTTTACCTAAAATAGAAATGACTATATAAAGAAAGAAAAAAAAAAACCTTAGTAAGAGCTCCAATTTTTGTCACTTTGGGAAAACTCCAAGAAGAAAGAAGAAGAAGAGAGAGAAGAGGAGAGAGGAGTGGGCTTCTGTTGCTATTGCTTTCCCATCCATCCTAATCGTGTCCGAGTGGCATTTTCTTTTCATCTTTGTCATTTTTTTCTTTGAATGTGTAAGATGGATATCATAATGTTGATGGATTTGGGATTGATGATGATGTTCTTACTTTTCTTTAGGTATTTAAACTTGATTCAATGTTAATCTAGTTGTTTTTGTGATAATTCATTTGGGTGCTGTAATTATTTATTATAACTTTATGCTTCGGTAATAAATCGAGAGAGTAAACCGAATGCAAAATGATTGGGTTAGTTAATCAGAGTTAAACGACCCAATAAACTATGTAAATAATCAAATCGGTAATTATACAGAGAGAGATCTCGTGTGAGACCTGGTTGTCTATTAAAAGGCTTAAGAATTGATTAGGTTATGGGCTGATTGTTAATCAAGAGATGACATTTTTGGTAACTCGACTTAATTAGGGTTTATTAATTAGGGCTTAGTGACTATAACTCGAGAGAGAGTAATCGATCTTTCGATAGTCTAGAACTGACAACACATTAGCACAAAAGTGATTAGGTTAGCATTGATGATAGGATAAATCCCTTTCTCATAATTTGTTAATTTTTCTTGTGTAATTTTCCATTGTGAATTTGGTGGTAGTCAATATTCGATTTCTTTTGTGTTAATTTTACAAATTAACTTTCTGTCAATCATCTTCACTTGTTTACTTTTTCTGTTTAGTTTTTTATTTTCATTTTAATAATTCTTTAAGTCTTAGATAACTTAGAATTAGATTAGTTTGACAACTCCTCAAGGGACCGACACCTCATATACTATACCCATGACTTGTGCATTTGCAGTATATCGAGGGTTTTAAATAGATTAAAACTTGCCTCAACACTAAGACCATTGATGGAGATGAGAGGAGAGAGCATGACTAAGGTGTGACTTATTTGTTATGACATGTAATTGGTGGTATTTTTTATACAAAGACAACATTGGATATATACAACACTTGTATTATGTTTATTAAAGCATAGTATTAATTTTTATATACTCAGTGATGATATTCTCATTTTATGGTAAAGGTGTCACTTATTTGCTATAGGTGAAGATATTTCTTGTACTTATACATGGTACCGGATGTATGAAGTTGTAGTATATTGTTTATTCAAGCATGGTAATCTTCCTTTCAGTGATAGTATTCTCATTTTAAGGTAAACGAGTGACTTATCTACCATAGGTGGTGACATTTTTTTGCATATAAACGTAGTATTAAATGTATGGAGTCGTAATATAGTGTACATCGAGACATAGTATTCTTTGTACTTGATGATGATATTCTTATTTTAAGGTGATTGTGCGACTTATCTATTATAGATTGTGGCATTTTTGTATGTAATATTGGATCTATAGAGCCCTAATATAATATTTATTGAAGCATGATATTCTTAGTACTCAGTAATGTCATTCTCCTTTTAAGGTGAACATGTAACTTCTATGTCATAAGTGGTGGTATTTTTACACATAATCATGGTGATTAATATAAGAATGTTTAATATAATTTTTGTTTAGCTATGATATTCTTCCTGGTTAGTGATAGTATTCCCATGATCTTTCCAACTTGTAAATGAAGGTTTTAAGGGTTCATATGAACTCAGTTATCAAAAACCTAGTTCCAAAACACATATCTTGATCAATTCATCATCTTTGTAGTTCAGTATTGTCAATCGAAGCGTTTGTTACCGGACAGAAACAATGGTTGCTTTGTTTAAAATGAAACTGTAAACAAATTAAGTCTGACACCCAAAAAAACAAGGAGGTTTCAAAGTATAGTTGTCTCAAAACACAAAATTCTTGCTTATTTAAAATTGTTATTAAAATAATAATGATATTAACATAAAAAAAGTTTTTGAAAACTATACTTTCTTTTTCAGAATCATAAGTAAAAAAAAAAAGAGAAACAAACAGCCAATTCTTTTTCGTAGTTGATAATTTCTCAGAAAAAAAATGTAAAAATAGAAGAAAATATTATAATATTACAATTATATCATTAAAGAGATAACTTACTCCGTTACCCTTTCTATTATAATATAATTAAACAAACGACCATTAGCTACTCGAATCACTTTTTTTTTTCTATCTTTCTTTTGATCTTTCAAACACACTAGAAGTGGCGTCCTATATGCTACGAGGACAAAAGGACAATACAAATTCATTGGCCCACGTATTAAATGTGTAATCGAATAGTATTTGGTTGCATCAAATATTCAAAACTTGATCAACCCTAATGACACTCACTTTTACTATAAACCAAATACAACCATTCAAGGCATATACCAAGTTAGAGTTGGGCGATTTGGGGCCTTAGTTCCAGATCAATCCAAGTCATGCAAGCTGAAAAATATTGCAATTATGTGTAGTGAAAAGACAAACAGCCCTGATTCAGTCGGTGCATATAGAAGCCTACGTACTGTTGCATCTTGTAATGAAACGGTGTCGAGGGTGTAAATGTCATTTAAGGTTTCAACCTATTTAACCCACAGAACTGCTTTAATTTCTTACATGCATCATACTCCTTCATTCCTACACGAGTCTAAATTAAATGCTATAATGTCCAATTATAATATAATTACCAGCAAAAAAAAAACCTTAATTAGCCAACTGCAAATCGAGCAACCTGAACATTAGTCTGCAAGAAAAGGAAATTTGCATCCAAGCAAGCAATTCCAACAAAATTAGTTTTTGGTGCTAATCAAGAATTGTGATGAAAAGTGTGCTACTGAACGGAACTCACAATGGAAGGGTGTTTTATTACAAAAACATTAGATAGGTTCGTTCCCCGGTCAATGGAGAGTAGCAACCTCACATGTGGAATGCTCTTCCAAGTCTCCCCAAGGGCTGGCTTGGGATTGCTTCCTTCTCCACCCACCATGTGATTGACCACCTTCAGCAAGCATTTGCTCGTTCAGTTTTTTGAAAAATGTACTTATTAAAAGCTAAATCATCACATGTTGCACACAAATATAAACCATGGTAATTCAAAATCATCCTTTCCAAAAGCAGCTAAATACGAACTGTCAGCCATACTAGTTAAATATAACTTGACAAATGAAATGTGTACGCTAGCACAGGAGAAAATGGTCAAGAGTTAACCACAAAGAGACACCAACATGCACACATCAGGGTTATCAGCAAACTGGTTCATATGAAACTTCTTTAATTTCAAAGCTATTACCATTATTGCAATATTTTGCTCATGTGCTAGCTTCTTTAGCATAGACCCAGCAGAAGTCATCAGAGCACGTCCTGCATCAAATTATTATGTATGAACCCCTCATAGCAAGCCATATGTTCATCTAAAATATCAGATATGGGAACAAGAAAATTAATAATTTTCACTCATAATCTTAAGAATGGAAAGAGACTTGAGAATTTTATGACCTAGGAAGAGCTACAGAATAGAGATGAAGTTTTGTTTCCTCCTAATTGAAGTAGAGACAGAAATTGCATAGATAAATAGATTGGAAACTGCGATGTTCACCCTCTCAAAATCATTTAGTAATTCAGTAACGAATTAGATAGTCACCATCCTCTTTAGTTTTCCAAGGCCAGTCAACATATTACAGATTAAGTAAATGCTGGTCCATGTGATAAATAAACTGCAGAATTTGGCTACTCCAAATTATTTCAATTGCTAAGGAATAAACTTTTGGTCAAAGAACTTATCTGCACTGTCAATTCACAAGAACTAAAATTCATAGGTTCCCTTTTCAAGTGATCAATGATTCAACCAAACCATGATAGAAAATTGCCAAGGTGGCTTATTGGTAATAAAAATCGTAGGTTTCACAATATCAGTTTTGATTAAGATATCTAGTAATGAACTATGAATTTTAGCAAACAAAAAGGTGAACTGAAAATTGTTGCTAAGATAATAATGAGCTAAGCATTCAATGTTGCATGGTAAAGATGTAACAAAACATAATAAGGCAACTGAGGTGCATGTACAAGAACACATACCATGTGCACTACCTCCCCCAAGGACTGGAGTGATCAGTGATGAGAGTGAATCAATAATAACTAACACCACCATAGAGTTGACCATTTGCATCTGCATGGAGTAAAGTTCAATACTATCAAGTTCTGTTATAATGATGACCATGCAAAGACCACCATAATTAAACAAACCTGAGATCTTAACTTGTTCTCTAGCTGGCGTAGCACATCAAACATTGCAAAGATGTCAAACACTGAGCGGCAAAATATGTTGCTCATAACTTTTTGAACAGTTTTTCTTCTTACCTGAAACAAATGAAGATTAGAAGGACAAAGAGATCATAAAACAGATGGAGAAAGAAACAAAACCAAAATAAAGAATATAACCTCATCAGAAGCAGAAAATGAAGTCTGAATAACAAACTGTTTGATACGCTGAGGAGAAAAAGAGTTGCATGTATCAATATATACAACACTGCCGGTTTGGTTCTTTGCAACATTTGAGGCAATTTGTAGGCAAACCTGCAATTAACTTACTTTACTAATCTATCGAACATAATCGAACCTTAACAATGTTATAGCAGCCATAGGAGCATCATTGCCTAGCCTGCCTACACAAACCCAAAGATATTGCCTTGAGCTTTTTTCCCAAACAAGTCCTTTACAGTAGAGTTGAAAGTACAAGATCTCGTGATAACATAAAATTCCTTGACAAATTCTCATAGACTTTCTCTCAAAAGAACTGAGGGGGAAAAAAAAGTGAACCTTTTAAACATGAAATTAGTTCATACTTGTGTTTTCCCAGATGTCGATGGCCCAACTAATTCTGTCAATTGTCCCCGCCTTAGTCCACCTTGAAGGATTGTATCAATCCTGATTAAAACACAAAATTGAATCCAATAAGCTAAACAATCAAAAACTGCATAAGATGACAACCAAAGAGATGGTCGAGATACCCCTCAACTCCAGTGGGTAGCAAACCTTTATTCTTGTCAGCATCTTCAAGCAACTCTATTCCATTCTTCCACGGTTGGTGTTGCCCATCGATGATAGACAGGACTTGGGTGATACCCTAGCTGGACCAAATCAGATATGGTTAATGGAATTAAGTATGTAGATAGAACCACAATAGTTTACACCATTTTAAAACATCCACTTCCAACAGCATATCTTCTAGAACCTAACCTCTTTCAATCGCTCTGAGTTCTGCTGCTGTTCCACAAATGCAGCCAAAACATAAATGTCCTGCATGAGAAAGTCTTCCACTGCATGCAAATTAACAAGAGAAACAGATTAAAAACCAAGAGCTGCAGTCATGATTTGGCAGTCATACCGTTGCATAGATAACAGAACTCTGTGCTCAATCTTG
>JANIJF010000209.1:28270475-28287578 GCA_024520955.1 Erythroxylum bequaertii | reverse complement strand
ATCTTCTCCTTGAATTTGGATGTCATGTTTCTTGAGCACGATTGAAACGGAATCAACCTAATATTAAAACAATTAATTTTATACCATTTTTTAAATTTAGACTATAACTTAAATATAAACATATGGTGTTTCATGTATTTTCACTTACTACTTGATGACAATTATGATGTAAATTCTTCCATTAGCTCCCTCAGCTCCAGGCTGAAGGCCACCTCCTTCATCCACATTGTTTACCCCTGAGATCTCTTTCGGTATATGGTGGATGGTATAGCAGCAGGTATAGAAGGTGATGTCTCATCTACAATTGTAGTAGCTGGAGGTACAACATCTGATTCAGTTGCAACTGTAGAATTTGACGCTTCACCTGGACAACAACTGGCTCTAAATTGTGGTATGAACCTTGGTCGCATCATATCTTGTCTTCTCTTTAATGGCATATTTCAACTTGAAATTCGTATTTGATTGAATATTCTAGAAATATAAAAATTTCAATTCAATATGTCACACAATATATTGAAAATTCAATAATTGATTTGTTGAATATAATATTCTATTACAAATACAAATTAATTGCTATTAGCACTTCATTATAAATCAAAATCAAAATCATCATCATTTTCTTTTCTAAAGAATTGGAATGAAACTTATGCTCCTCTTCAGATCTCTCGCCCTCCTCATCCTCTCCAAATGAAATTTCAATATATTTATTATTTGGATCGTTCAAAGGTTCATTCTTGTCATATGTAACAGGTGCATTTATTTCATAAATATCTTCCTGAAATGCTTCACTTTCAATTCTCTATTCTCCTTTTCTTCACCTCCAGGTTTAACTTTGCAAACAGCCAACTAATCTGACTTATCTCGTTGTAAGTTGGGAAAAGGGACATAATACACTTAGATTGCTTGCATTGCCAACACGAAAGGTTCAAATTGTCTAAATCTTCTTCGCTTGTTGATTTCAACTAGATTGTATCAGCTATGCACTTTTGTACCAACATTTGGAGTTGGATCAAACCAGTTACGCTTAAATATCACACTTTGCCTTATTGGCAATGCAGGGTACTCAATTTCAAGTATGTCAATAATTTTACTATAGTAATCCATCAATTCCGCTTGTATGAAAACTCCACTATTTATTGTTGCCATGCTATGACCATGATATTCTGTATGATATTTGTATTCATTAACGAAATACACCAGATACGATTTAACAGTTTACAAAGGTCCCTTTGCAAGATCACATATAAACTTGTTCTCTATTGGATTTTCTAAGGCCTACACAAAAGAAATTATCATATTAAATAGTATAATATCATTTGAACACTTTAATCTTATACTTCAATCATTGTGATAATTTTAAGTGAAAACTTACATATTACTCAAACCATCTAAAAAGTGTCTTCCAACTTCTATATTGATATCATCTTGTGTTTTCTCAGTCATTAGCTCATGTAACCATTCCTCGTATAATCTAAAAATATTATTATGTATTTCAGTGGTGAATAACACTAAATTTCAATACCCAAATAATCAATTCCAACTTACTGCATGAAAGGTTAAACCTTTTGATAGTTCAATAAAATGTAACCATAGACAACTTTAATTTCTTCCTCTGTTAACATTATTCTTAGTGAACGTCCATATGTTTGTCTAGGATTTGTAAAAATGGATAAGTTACCATCAACATGACTCATCCTCCCCCATCGTCATTACGAGAAACTTTTCTTTCTCTTGTGTGAACATGGGGTTTAAAATAATGTGAACAAAATGTACTAGCTTCCTCCACTAAATAAGCATTACATATCGAACCTTCAACTCTAGCCTTGTTTTTGACATTTTCCTTCAAGTGATGCAAATACCTACATTAGCGAATAAGGTTTTTACAATTTATAATTAAAACATGTTATTACTTCAATTACAATCATTTTTGTTGAATTACCTCTCAAACGGATACATCCATCGATATTGAACTAAACCGGCAAGTTTAGCCTTATGTTGTAAATGGACATGTAGATGTTCCTTACAGTCAAAGAAGCTTAGAGGGAAAATCCCTTTTAATTTGCATAAAATTACTGGAATTTTTCTTTCTTGTTTTTCCATTTCAGCGAACTTAATTTTAGATGATGTTAAGCTTTTGAAAAACAATTTTAATTCTATTATAAATTCCCAAATTTTATTCGGTAGCAACTCCCAAATCTTATTCGGTAGCAACTCCCAAAATGCAATTGGAATTAGCCTTTTCATGAACACATGAAAATCATGATTTTTCATCCCAAATAATTTGTACTTCCTCATATCCACATATCTTGCCAATTTTGAAACATAACCATCGGGAAACTTTAAACTTTTCAACCATTCACACAAAATTTTCTTTTTTTTGGTCCAAAGTGTAATATGCTTTCGGATATTTCCCAGTGCGAAGATTTATGTAACTCGTCCCTTTTATAAAAAAAATTCAAATCAACTCGTGTTTTTGAATCGTCTTTTGTCCTCCCTTGAATGTTCATTATGGTATTAAACAAATTGTCAAAAATATTTTTTTCCAATATGCATCACATCTAGATTATGACGTATCAAATTAGTTTTCCAATATGGAAAATCCTAAAAGATGTTTCATTTTCTCCAACCAAAATTTTTACTAATGCTTGTATTAACTTCATCAGCTTCAAATTCTGTAACTTTCAGCAACCCTATGCCCTGCAATATCTCTTCACCAGCTTTGTGAGGGGGAGTAGGTGTTATACCATCCTATTCATAATGAACTTTTGTTTATTGCTTCTAAATGGATGATCTGGAGAAAGAAATTTCCTGTGGTTGGCAAACCATTATGTTTTGCCCCCGTTTGGAAGATAAAATGCGTAAGAATCATTGTCATAATAAGGACAAGCCAATTTCCCTACTGTGCTTCATCCAGACAATATAGCATATGCTGGAAAATCACCAATGGTCCACATCAAAGCTGCTCTTAACACAAAATTTTGTTTCAGAGACACATCATATGTCTTAACATCATATTTTCAAAGATGCTGCAATTTAGATATCAATGGTTATAAGAATACATCAATTTTATGCTTTGGATTTGTAGGTCTTGACACAATCACTGTTAAGAACATATATGCGTCATTCATACACATCTATAGAGGAAAATTATAAGGAGTAATTATGATTGGCTATGATGAATATTGTTGGCCGGATTGACCAAAAGGTTGGAATCCATCCGTTGACAATCCTAACCTAACATTTTCACTTTCAGCTGCAAACTCATAATGGGTGCTATTGAAATGTTTCCATGCCAATGCATTCGATAGATGACTCATTATTCCATCTTCCTATTTGTGTTCATTATGGCATCTCATGCGAGATGCAGTAACATCAGAAGCATATGGTCTTTGAAGTCTTGGAGTTAGCAGGAAATAATACATCTACTTCTAGGTTACTATTTTTGTTTCATAAAATGCTTTCTAGGCTTAAACCTAGATTGAATACCAAATTTGCACTCTTGTAATTCCATACCATCTCCCCAATACAACAAACATCCCAATTTACAATAATCAATCTTTTTAACAGGCAAACCAAGACCCCTAATAAGTTTCTTCATATTGTAAAAACTATAAACCATTGTATGATCAGGAGGCAATGATTCATTATACCATCCAAGAATTTTATGAAAACTATGAAAAAATATGCCCTTCATACTTTATGTTCAATATTCGAGCAATTGAAGACAATTGAGTCATTGTCTCATAATTTGGCCATAATTCTTAGTCAACTGAGTGTAGTAGGTCAAAAAATTGTTTTGCAAATGAGTTGGTTCTTCTTCAAGATTTTCTATGTTTTCTTGAAAGGTATAATCGGCTGCATCATAAACTATTTGCATGTAAGGATTTTTAGTTGCACCCACATTATTTGTTCTATATCCAATCCCTCCTTCAAGCTCATTTACATACACTGACGAGTGTCCTTCATTACCTATTGAGGTGCTACAAATCAACGGCTCCCTATATCGTGTCTATTCAAAATAATTTGGGACAAACCCTTTTCTCAACAAATGCCCATTCATTTCATCAATAGGAAGGAAACGAATGTGTTTGCACCTTTTACATGGACATCTAATCTTTGGGCTATCCATATATGTAGGTTGAGAACATGCATAATGAATAAAAGCTTCAACTCCTTCAACAAACTCAGGATTATTGAAACCATTAGGTGTTAATCGTTTATACATCCAAAATCTATCAACATTACTCATTTCTGCAAAACTATTAATTTCATAGTTAGTATCCTTCATACCCCTAAGTTTACAAAACATCTAAACTTTACACAACATCCCTTAAGTATTAATCAATTGAATTAATCACCTACAATTGATTTCAATACTATGGTACGTGGCATTGTTTACACCTATGAATCAAGAAAGTAAGTTCTTGCTGCTCATGAAATTTTTCACTGATAAGCCTCACGGGAGTTGCATCATAGGTTTCCAGCCTATATACCATCTTAGAGCATCTGTGGCTTATTTGTTTTCTATTTTTGAGAGCCGCCTGTGGCTTTTTGCTTTCTTTGTACATAGCTTCTCTCTTGTATGAACCCTTCTTTTAATTAATATATATGTTATTATCTTCAAAAAAAAAAAAGCTAACATGTTTTATATTCTGATACATGCATGTTTAGTTTTGAAATAGTCAAGTTCTGATCTAATACAAGATAAGCTTTGATACCAAACGATGTAACACCTACATACCCCCTGAGAGAATATGCAAGTGTCACACAAAATAGAAATGAAATGATTCATATCCAAAATCAAACCAAATTCATAAAAAAGCAATCTAATCAGATCCTTAACATTAATTCATTAAATTAATACTAGTAAAATGTACGCTCAAAGATCTTAAGATTATTTGGATAACTTCTAAGTACCAAAGTGTGACAAAATAAGTGAATAGACGATCCCATGTTGGAGGGTCACCCATTGCTAAGATTTTAAGTCTGGTGCTTGGATTCTATCGTGGTGCAAGAAGAGAAAAAGGTTTGTCGTAGCAAATAAAAATTTGATTTCCAAAATAAAAAGTTCAAAACATAAGCTTGAACTTTCCCCTAATAAAATTTCCTTATATGAATTTATATCATATAACCTTAGGTTTTTGGTGAGTAGAAGTTCATATTTAGTTTTTAAAATTTGATATTTAAGGTAAAGGATCTTTTCCAACTCGAATAAGAACGAAAAGTTTCAATTTTTTTATCCACTTTAAGATATGTCTGTTTTATATACCCATTTATGTATCAAGAAAAGCAATCTTAAGTATAGAAGCAATTATGATCTCTGCATCTGTGAATCAAATTGTCAAAATTCAAGATCCTTTAAGTTTCACGAGCTAAGAAAGAAAGCAAGAAATTTAATTTCAACTCTTAATTTTGATTAGATGACTGTTTTAATAGGACAAAAATTTATAGGAAACAAAGGTTTAACATGTTGAGGCTTAACTGGGACAATTTATTGCTCTCCCTGTATATAACATCTATTAGGTGAAAAACATTCTTATATATAGTCTCAAAGGAGAAACTAAAAGATTATAAAAAAAGAAATAATTAAGAATATTTTTGCCTCATAATTGCAGGCAAATTTATGATTTGTTCATTCTATTTATCTATAAAACAATATTATCTTTGTTGAAGTGAGACAGTTTCACGTTAGCAAGTAGGCAAGAAGACTTTAGTCATATGTGTACCTTTTTCCTTTTGCTTCCAATTTCACCTTTGCGTTATTGTATGTGAAAGATATTGTATATTGATACTTTTTTGTCACCTATTATAAATTGTGATTTCTGATTAATAAGAAATTATTTAAATTCTCAAAATTTTCTCTTTAATTAGGTGGTACGTGGATGTGCAATAGGCGAGCATCCGTTCCCTAGGTCCCTGAGTAAGTATGACTCCAAAGTCGTCACGAAATCATTTATTAGAATTGGATAACTGTTGGACATGTAAAGACGTCAGAAACTGTTACAGACATTTCGGTTGACCAGGTACCACATTTGACCCACTACGTACAATAATCATTCAGCCTAGATGCGTCATTTTGAGTCGAATTGATGTAAGCCATCATCAGATAGTGGCTAAACAGCATAGAATCTGCTTGTGGACAAAACCAAAAGGGTACTTGCCGTTAAAATATTTATGAGAAAAATAGAGAACCATCATCTTGACAGGTGTCATGACTATAATAATTTGTATCGCTTAAATTAGTTCTTCATATCATAAAAGTTAAGACTGTCATTTCATATTGGAGAGATGAGAATGTGAGAAAAGAAATAAAGCCTATAAAAGAAGGCTCATTTTTCCTCGTTCAATATACCAATCAAACAACATTTCTCTTTTATGTATAAATTAGAGGATTAAGTTTGTAATCTTTAATTTTGTGTTATAGTGAAATTCTTCTCTTTTCGTAGTTTTTTACCCTATTAGAGTTTTCACGTAAATCTTTTGAGTTCTTGAAAATTTTCCTTAATTCTTTCATATTTCTTTTTTCTGTGCTTTTTTTCAACAATAAATCATTTATTAGCCAATGTTATCCAAATTATATATAAGCTATATTTTAATTGACTTTAATATAATCACTTCCATTTATCTGACAATAGGATAAGAAATGAAACAATCTCTCAACTTATACAAATTGAGCTATGTTCAAATATTTTCGAGATCAAATACAAGACTATTTTAAGCCATATATTTATTTCTATAGTGCCATTTGTGAAGAAGGGACATCCAAATCACCTGCATTTTTATGCTGTAGTGTCTAGTGTCTCTAGCATAAGCTCATGGAAATTACCTTTAATAAATTTCCTCCCTATAGGTTTTCATATTTTCCTGAAAGTTTCCTGGTCTCTAAGCTTATGTATCCTTAATAGTTTCTTCCACTATCACATAGCTATCACTCAACCTAAGCAAAGGTATTTCATCTAGGAGTTCATAGAGAGTGTCTACTAGCACACAAACTCTAGCAAAGTTAATATTCTAATACCTATGATAGCTTCATCAAGATAAAGTAGTTTTCTAACATAATTCACAAGATAACTTAATCCCTTTGTTGTCTTATACTCCAAAAGAGCATCATGTATGTTCATCTAAATAAGAACTTGGTTTAACTTGAGTTCTTGCATCTAAAGTACTAGTCTCAAAGGCTTCTTATTAATATGCTAATGACCTATCTCCATTGTCTTTCTATCCTAAGAAGAGCTTTCAAATTTGAAGAGGAAGACATTTCCCGCATTAACCAACACCCCCTCTATGCCATATCAGTTTTTGTTAAAGTTGTGCAAAAATTTTCATCACCAGAAATGAGGTCCTTCTGAAATTTTTTCACATAAAGGAGATTATGAAATTAATAAGCATCTCATTGCTCCCTCCTTTATTTTCTTAATAGGAGGTGTAACTTGGTTACATCTCCTACCGCTTGGAGCCATGATGTTTTATTAAAGACTTTGCTCGAATTAACAAGATCTGAGCTTCCATCATAATGAAGGAGAATGGGTTTCAAAGAGGGAGTAACATATAATGGTGAAGGAAGAGCAGGGGAGGAAGAGAATGGCCTATCTTTGGAAAATTAGGGAAGTTTATTGAATGCTTTTGATTACGCTTAACCTGTTCGTAGAAAAAGGAAAAGAAGGAAAATGGTGACAAATGAAAAAACGAAGCAAACTGACCAAAAATGCAAAGGTGGGAACTAAAAATAGAAGTGTGTAAATACAAGAGGGAGACAAAGGGAAAAAAATAATATGAAGAACTAGGAAGCAACTGGAACTTGATGAGTCTGAGAAGAGAGAGGGAGCA
This sequence comes from Erythroxylum bequaertii, assembly GCA_024520955.1. Classification (NCBI taxonomy): domain Eukaryota; kingdom Viridiplantae; phylum Streptophyta; class Magnoliopsida; order Malpighiales; family Erythroxylaceae; genus Erythroxylum; species Erythroxylum bequaertii. The sequence goes on along the minus strand of JANIJF010000209.1, from coordinate 28,279,751 downwards.
TATAAAAAGAAGCACAGGTAAGAAGACAAAAGAAGATAGTAAGAATGAATGACCAAAATAGAGTAGATAGTGAAGAAAGGATAGCTCAATTAAGAGTCATTGAAATGGAAATGGGGGAGTAAGCAACCAAAAGGTAAAAGAAGTCAAGAACTAATAAAGAAAGTCCTGAAAGACAATATACTTGACAAGCAACATAGAGAGAAGGATGGGTGTTAATTTAGGAACTTCTTTTATTTTGTTTATACATTTTAAATATAATAACATAAAATTGAAATATTAGGAGGATAGCTCAAGTAAGATTCATTGAAATGGAAATGGAGGAGCAACCAGCCAAAAGGTAAAAGAAGTCAAGAACTAAAAAAGAAAGTCATGAAAGACCATATACTCGGAAAGTAACATAGAGAGAAGGAGGGGTGTTAATTTAGGAACTTCTTTTATTTTGTTTATAAATTTAAAATATAATAACATAAAATTGAAATATTAGGACATAAGTTAAAATTTATCCTTGAGAAGATGGTATTGGAACATCTTGATTCTGGCTCTGACATGTCCTAACTAATTAGATGTGTTGACAACCTTGTTTTAGTCTTTTGGTTTGTTCTTCACAATCTTCAACTTATACATCAAAGCATATAAATATTTGCATTTTTGAATTTTAACCTCCTCTATGTTTCTATATCATTACTAGACCATTTTTTCTTTAATTTTGGAATTTGCAATGCAATGCAATATCTATCTATCTATCTATATATATATATTTATATAGACACACATATATACCATTATGACTTTTTTTTGCACTATATTAAGCTTTACACATCTTTTAAATTCACTACGTATTTAGTATCATGCTAACTAAGAAATCATTTAAACAAAATCTAATCTAACCTAGTATGGATATATATATATATATATATGGAGATTTTATGCAATGATGTAGTTTAAACTGAATAATATAGTAAAATCTTATTTTGACCCATAATTATAGATTTTTGATATGATAAAAAGGCTTATAATTAAACTTTCATTTGAAAGCTCTTCCTTTAAAATTGTGATTTGTGGTTATAAGTAATGATATTCTTTCACATACTTAAGAAAAGTTAAATAATTAATAAAGAGTTAAAAGCTATTGATAGTAATCAAGAAAGAAAAATTTATATATCTAGTACTTATTAGGCCGATATATATAAGAATTTCAAAGTTTTAACAAATGATTTTGAGTACACAATATAAACACAGTGTAGTAAATGATGGTATCTATGAGTACATTAAGGAACATCTATAAGATTTGTCCTTGTGCTCATTTTGAATCAATCACTACTTTATCCTGGACTACTAACAATTAAGTTTTATATAACACATGCTGAGTTAAATGATAGTTGATACTTTTCTTAAGGTTTAAGGTTTATAAAAAGTTTTATATCATTTTAACAAAATAAATGAGGTGTGTCCAACAAGTGGTCTAACAGGGTGGAACAAATTCTTCCAAGACCCTATTAAACTAACCTAAGATATTGTAGGTTTAAATTAGAAAACGAGGATAATTCTACAACTTATTTAAAAACCATAAAAAGAAAGGTAAAAATGAAAGATTAAAACTTATAAACATAAATTAAATCTAATATAAAATGTAGACACATTAATTTTAAATTATTGATTCATTAAATAATTTATTTCAAAATATATAATTTTAAAAATATTTTTTAAGTGAAAGTGATAACAAAATTAAATATTGAATTTAAGAAAGAGAGTAAATATTACAAAATCTAAGGAATTTTAGTCATTACATCTTTAAAGTTACAAATATAAAATCTTCAAACTTAATCATAAGTTAAATTGAATATAAAATCAATATACAATAATTTTATATTACTAAATTGTTAAATAGTATACTTAAGGTACATAATTAGAAGAAAATCCTTTAGTGAAATTGATAAAGGGAAACATTGAAGTTTGAATTTACGAAAGAGTACAAATTGAATATAAAATCCTTAAAGTGTTAATAATAAAAAGATTCAAACATGTAGAGAGAAATGCTTGTCCATCTCACTAGCAGTACCTTTACTTTCAGGTTGGTTGCTTCTCAGATACTCTCTCTAGATCCTAATTTTGCATCCCTTCCATTGCTTCTTAGTTTCTCCAATCCATTTGCCCTTCCTTTTAGCTTTTTAGTGTTGTTCTTCTTCTTAGTCACTTCCTTCCCTCCTTCCCATGCATGGTTGTTGTCTGCTTCTCTCAGTAAGTGGTGAAAGCTTTTAAGTAATTGCTCACTCCCATTTTCTCAACCCATTTTGTTTTTAACCAATTTTGGAACGAATTCTCAAATTACTTGGTAAATAGATTTCTTGCTCTTCTTTTTCTAGCAAATGTCAAACCCTGATCCTCGCCTTGAAGTAGGCAACAACCTAGAAGGACCCTCATACCCACAAGTTCCTCCATCTTCATACTTTTCCTCTTATCCAGGCTCTTATAGCTCATTCGGAGAATTAAAAGAATCTAGCTGTCAATAAGAAAGAAAACATGGTTCCAATTTGTTGGAGAGGTGACTTCTAGCAATAAGCTTACTTATTTTCCTTCTAAGGACTCGCATAATATTGTCTCTTCTCCTTGGTTGTTTTGGAACATGGTGTAAACAGATGGAAGAACTCTTTGGTATGGTACTTTATTGATAAAAGATCATCTTTTCCCTTATTAAACAATAAGCTAAGACAAAATGGTTTAATATGGGATTAGACAAAGTCCTGATAAGCCAGGAGCACTTCTTCATCTTCTCCTTCACCACTCAACAACTAGCTTCCAAGGTCCCATAGCTTGGACCTTGGCATTATGTTGGAAAACCACTCGTTCATCATAATTGGAAACTAGGCATGGTATTGGACCCAAAAAAACATAAAAAAATGCTCTACTATGTGCGAATTTCCATAATATTCCCTTGTAATATTGAAGCACCATTGGTTCAAGCTATATGACCAGATCAATCAGCAAGCCATTAAGCCTAGACAAAACTATAACTAAATTAAGGAGGATAGGTTCTGCCAGAGTGCATATTGAAGCTGACATAATCTGAAGTTCTCAAACTTAAAAGATTAGATGAAATAGTAAATCTCGCTTAAACTAATATCTTTATAACCTATCAATAGAAGCCTCAACCCAAAAGTAAAATTGAATGGAGAGCAATAGGTAGAATTCTCAAGAATAGGAAGTTAATGGAACAACTGGAATAAGCCTTAGCTAAGATAAGGGATAAAAACATTAAAGAAGTACAAACTGATTCCAACAATAAAGAAATGTTTCAACACCTTAATGAAGAAGCCACTAAAATACTCCCTACCATAGAGACATCTGAGCAGGCAATACTCACCAAAAACATTGTCACTGTAGATAAAATAGAATGCCTAAATAATCAATGTATTGATGGGGAACAGGAGAACAAGTTCAATCCAATAGTTAGAAGATTTGGAAGAGAAAAAAACCAAAAAGATCCTATCTCCATCATCTCATAGTGTTCGTTGTGGCCTAAAATGTTAGTAGAATGAATAATCCCAAAAAATAATTAGCTATTAGAGACCATATCAACATAATAAACCCTTATATCTATGGAATTTTAGAGACAAAAATCAAGGAGAGTAGGATTCAAAAGATATAGATCTTACAACAAAATTGGAAGCTGATTAAAACCCTAAAGGATCACCATTATGGGAGAATCCTAGTAGTAGTGAACATGGAACTTATGAAAATCCACTCCTATCAATCCAGGCATAAGTAATTCATATATGGACAACCTACAAGGAATACTACATCAAGGTACATATAAGTTTCATCTATGCAGCTAACACCAGCTTCCAAAAAGAATGATCTTTGGTAGGCATTAAACCTTCTGATAGCTACCATAAATGTACCTTAGTTGATCCTTGGAGATTTAAACAACACTTTATTTCACTCAGAAGCTGATGGAGGTATAGAATCCATAGGCCTTTATAAAGCTTTCTAAGCTTACATCTAGAATCATGAAATCACTAACATGAGCTACCAAGGGAACCACTTTATATGGATAAATAAGAAATAAAGGGAATTTTTATCGAGAAGGAAGCTTAAAAGGGCGCTCTTAGACCATTATTTGATGATGCAATTGTAAAATGCTAAGGCTAACTTTGGGCAATACCTAATTTCTAATTATTTCCCTAATGAAATTTACAACTTAGAAAGGAGCCAAATGAGGAGCACTTCATTTAGGTTCCTTAATTTATGAACTACAAGCAATAGATTTCAAGAGGCTATTGAATAGGGAATCCATGCTAGTTTTAATGGCTATAAGCAATACAAGTGTGTAAAAAGGCTCTCCTTAACATGTAATAGATTTCAAGAAGCAATTGAACAGGGAATACATGCTAGTTTTGATGGCTATAAGCAATACAAGTGTGTAAAAAAGCTCAAATTAAGTAAAAGAAACTTCAAAGAACTTCACAAGGGGCGAACAAATAGATAATAGGATGGATATCCAAACTACCAAGGGAAATCTTAAGTTTGCTTAGCAGCAACTTTTTAAGGATCATAATAAGATGAAGCTAAGGAATAAAGAAAAGCATGCACATGATGAATACCTACAAGATTTAAACTCTTACCAATTGACCCTAAAGTATTAATCAAGAGTGAAAGGGTTACATAGAGGACATATATGCACCAAATTCTATTTCAAAGCAATCCTAGCAAGAAGAAGTGCCAATATAATAAAATATATTGGGAATAAAAATGGTGTTATGTTTTAAGGACAAGAAAAATTAAATAATTAGCTAGGAGATATTTTATCAGTCTACTAGGAACAAGTATAAAGGGATGCACTATAATTTAAGACTTAAAAGCTTCCTTAAAACTAATACTAATAGTAAATAAGCTCTAAACCTCAGTAAAGAATTTACTCTAGATGATATGGAGATATCTTTCATATCCTTGAACCATAATAAGGCCCGAAGGTTTGATGGCTTGAAATATTACCTCTTCAAAAATTCTTGGAACTGGGTTAAATATCAAACTTCCAAAGCTATCATAAAATTCTTCTCTAAAGATACACTTCTTAAGTCTATTAATCAAATTTAAATCACTCTCTTTCCCAAAATGCCTAATCCTAGTAAATTGAGTCATTTTAGGCCTATTTCATGCTTTAATGCCCTCTACAAACTCATTTCCAAAATTTTAACCTCCAAAATTAAACTTGTATTAGCTAAAATTTCCAAGGAGTTTTCATTTAAGGCAGGAATATGGGGGATAATATCTTGATAACTCATGAATTATTTAAAGGTTATATAAGAAAGGGAATGGGTAAAATGTATTCCGTTAAGGTTCATTTTATGAAAGCTTTTAATTTAATCAAGTAGAAGTTCTTAATCCAAGCCATGGAAGCACTAGGTTTCCTTTAAAAATTCTTATGTTGGATCCAATAATACATAACCTCTACCAGTTATGGCATCCTTGGTAGGAGGAAAAGGACAGAGATAAGGAGTTCATAACAATGCAGTTAAACATGAATAAACTACTCCCCTTTGAAGCCCTTTGAACTCAAGCCATTGCTACATCTTCAAGAGGAGTTGGTGCTTAGCCAAGCATCGCTTCAGGAGAACTCATAACTGGAAACCCACCAATAACATCCATGGCAGTAGCAGCAGATGATTAAGGCAGCGATGAAAAATGGAAGGAAGGGATGGATGAAGGTCAAGTTGAGTCAGAGAGATGAGGGTGTGTGTTATTGATGTTTCTATCGCTCTCTCCTCTCTGTAGTCGGCTCTTTTTGTAACCTAATTTGGTAGGTTTTTAAATGTAGGATGATTGGATCAAGCCACAAAGTGGGTAATTTTTCCAAATATGGTTCGGGTTCTCGAAGGTTCACCGCGAAGATAGATAAGTTCGTTGCGGTGTACTTTTTCCAAAAGGTTTTGCCTCATTGCTCTCGCCGTAGCGAACTTTTCCCAAAAGTTTAGCCTGGATTCCTTTCTATTTCATCACGGCGACAGATCTACTTTGCGGCGACGAACTTCTTGTATCACCTTTTCTCTTATTGACTTCCAACGACCTTCTTTGACTTCTTCTTGAGTCCCTTCTCTTTGAGGTTCCTACAATCAACAATGGTAGTTTGCAGTATCGATTGTTCTTAGAAAAATTAATTAGTGCAATTAATACTGATTTGTGACAATTTTTACTATCACACTACATAAAATAAAAGTACACACTCAAGAGTGAATTTAAGCACAAAATCTAGAATTAGGAGTCAAAAAGTATAGTAAAAGCCATGAAAGTGTCACCAATTTATATAATAAACTTGGGCTCAATCAATTAAAAAGCTACATTTGAGGTTTTTCACTTCAAGAATTGCTTGAAATATTCCCACGCATGCAAAAGTTATTAGAGGAACTACTTTTTTGTAAGAGAAATTAGGATTCGAAGCAAATAGTAACTAAATAGCGAGTTGTAGTTTGACGATCACCAACTATATGCTATTAAAATTAAAAGATCCAGCCAATTTCGCTATTCCTTGCATTGTTAATGATGTGGAATTTTCTAAATATTTGTGTGATCTTGGCATAAGTATTAATCTTATCCCATTGTCTATTTTTTGGAAATTGAAGCTGGATAATATAAAGCCAACCTCAATGACATTTTAGTTAGTAGATCAATTGATAAAGAAAGCATATGCAGTTGTGGAAGATGTTATGATAAAGGTTGACAAATTTGTTATTCATATTGACTTTGTAATTCTTGATATTATAGAAGACATGTAGTGTCCACTCATCATGGGACATCCATACATGAACATTAAGTGGGCACTCATTGTTGTTAATAATGGGGTCATAATTCTGCATATTGGTGATAAAAATGTCGAATTCAACATGAATAAGACATTGAAAAGCAAGGCTGAGTGAAACATTTGTATAAAATTTGATATAGTGGATGATTATGTGGAGGAATAGTAGAGAGCAATGATTGAGTAGAAAAGTGAAGTAGATGACAATGAGATATGTATACAAAAAGGGGAGTTAGTAGACAATCAAAAGTAGGAACCTGTAGAGAGAACAAAGTTACCAACCCTACCTTCTTGTGAGAAACTACCAACCATTGAGCTCAAACCACTACTAATGCATTTAAGGTACACATTTCTAGGTAAGGATCAAACACTAACAATAATTATTTAAAATCAGTTGAATGAGGACATAGGAAAAGAAAGTGGTTAAGATTACAAAGGGAAGAAGGAGAGCTATGGGGTGGAAAATATCATCCATTTGAGAGATAAGTCCCAGTATTGTTATGCATAAAATAAATCTTGAGGATGGATGTAAGACAGTAAGGGATAAGTAGCAATGATGGAATTCAAACATGCAGGAAGTTGTCAAAAAGGGCATTATCAAGCCTCTGGATGTAGGAATTATATACCCAATATTCGACAGCCAGTGGGTGAGTACAGTATAGTTTGTACCTAAGAAAGATGGGACAATTATGGTGGAAAATGAGAAGGGTGAGTTGATATCAACCCGAATAGTTATTAGATGGTAGGTCCGCATAGATTACAAGAAGCTCAAGTTGGCGACAAAGAAAGACCATTTTCCATTACCTTTTATTGATTAGATGATAAAGTGAGTTACTAGACATTCATTTTATTGCTTTTTGGATGGGTATTCTGGCTATAATTAGGTGTTTATATGCCCATGTGATAAGGTGAAAACAACATTGACATACCTATATGGCACTTTTTTGTACCGACGGATGCCATTTGGACTTTGAAATGCACCAGCTACATCTCAGCTGTGTATGATGGCAATTTATGTATTTATGATGGAGGATTTTCTGGAAGTATTTATGGATGAGTTTTCAATATTTGGAGATTCTTTTGACCAGTTTTTGACAAATTTAGACAAAGTTCTCCAACTATGTGAAGAGTTGCATTTAATCTCAAATTGGTAGAAATGCCACTTAAAGGTTCAGGAAGGAGTTCTCTTCAGATATAAGATACCATGTAATGGTATTGAAGTGGATAAAGCAAAGACTGAATTCATTGATAAGTTTTCACTGCCAAGTAATGTCTGAGGGGGTCAGAGCTTTTTTAGGGCATTTTGGATTGTACTGATGATTTATAAAAGATTTTTCATTAATTTCCAAACCCTTTAATCTTTTATTAGAAAAATATGTACTTTTTGTTTTTGATAATGATTTTTTCTTACTTTTGGTAGGTTAAAGGGTGCATTGAAATCAAAACCTATATTTATAGCCGCTAGACTAGAGTTTACCATTTAAATTGATGTTTGGTGCCAGTGACTATGCAATTGCATATGTATTGGGGCAGCATAAGGACTAAAGGTTACATGCCATCTACTCTGCTAGAAGGACTTTAATAGGACCTCAACTTAACTATACAACCATAGAAAAAGAACTGTTGGCTGTACATGTGATAAGTTTTGTTCTTTACTTATTGCATTCAAAGGTTGTTGTGTTTACAAATTATGCAGTACTAAGGTATCTTTTTACTAAGAAGGATGCAAAGCCCTGATTGATATGGTGGATCCTACTCCTATAAGAATTTGTTATTGAGATCAAGGATAAAAAAGGAATATAAAATATGGTAGCTAATCATTTTTAATGGTTAGAAGGAGGGTATTTATGCCCACAGGTGGAAATGAACGAACAATTCCTCAATGAGACGTTATTCTTGGTAAATGAATCAAGAATTCCATAGTTTGTGGACATTGCAAACTACATCACCGGTGGTATCCTTCTGCATCATTTTTTATTAGCAGAGAAAGAGATGTTTACATGATTTTGCGCAATATATATGGGAAGAATCAATTTTGTACAAAAATTATGCTAATGTGTTAATTAGGTGATGTGTTCCAGGCAATGAATTTCGTGGTGTTTTAACTCACTGTCATAGTTCTTTGTATGAAGAACATTACAAGGTTAACAAGACAGTTGCAAGAGTGTTGAACTGCGGATTCTTTTTGCCACCATTGTTCAAGGATGCATAGGACTTTTTGAAAAGTTGTGACAGATGCTAGAGAGTCGTGAACATTTCAAAAAGAGATGAGATACCACTGTCAACAATCTTGGAAGTTAAAATCTTTGATGCTTGGGGGCTAGACTTTATCGATCTGTTTCCATCCTCTTTCAAAAATACTTACGGATGTGTGTGGATTATCGGAAGCTTAATCAGGTCACTGTCAAGAACAGATATCCGCTTCCACGTATTGATGACTTGTTTGATCAATTGCAAGGGGCGAAAGTCTTCTCTAAGATAGA
>JANIJF010000209.1:28088936-28110537 GCA_024520955.1 Erythroxylum bequaertii | reverse complement strand
TGCAAATTATGAAAGTTCGGTGTAAGGAACCAAATTAAGCACAAAAAGTATCAGTTAGGAGTCAACTAGTGCATAAATAAGTAAGAAAATGAGGCCAATTTATAGTATAAACTTGGTTCAATCAATGACCTATTTCAATAAGATTAGGCAAACTCCCTTGCAATTTGTCAGATAATATCTTTGCTATCTGGTCCATCTGATTTACTAAATTTTGTATATGAGCATTTATTTCTTGATACCTCATGATTGATTCTTGATGAAATTGGTCATTATATCTTCCAGAGTTGACTTATTAACTGGAGGTGCTTGGTGTTGTAAATATTTAGCTGGAGCATCATTGTTCCATCTATAGGCGTAAGAGTTGCTCCACTTTGAATTATAGTTGTTGACTACACCATGAGGTTGATTATACATGCTAGGATGCTCTCATATATAATTTGATGTTTGACATTCTTGATTGTAGTGATAACTCCCGCCAATAATGTCGTGACACCACCTGGGTATTAATTGAGCTTCTGAAAACATGTAAGAACACCTCTCTCTCCCATATGGTTATATTAGAGATTGCGAAGACGTATTCTAGCTCTAATAAAAGTATTGTGTGTTCCATCCTTTCATTGTGAGTTGTGACTATGATAATGAATTTTAAATCCTACAATAACCCAAAAACTCAAGATGAAGTTGAGAATTTCAAAAGATATTTAAATGAATAAACCACAATTACAGTAAAATACAATAAGAAATAAATAAATAAGCTCAATTAAAATAAAAAATAGAAACAAAAATAAAACAGAATAAAATAAAATAAAGAAAAATGGCTAAAGTCATGAAATAAAGGTTTTCCTAATATCACTATCCCCAAAAACAACTCTAAAAACTTGATTGACATTTTCAAAGTTAGTGAATATTGTAATAACTGTAAATGCACAGCGTAGCTGTAGTTAGTACTAGCAAGTATAAGTCAATCCCACAAAGACAGTGATTACTAATAATTATCTTTTTCCTATTATCTAGCCTACAGATTGATTTTGGATTTTAATAAAAGAAAATAAAACTAAAGCAAGTCAAATAAAATAGGCAATGATATTAAACAGAGAATTGAGAATTCACTCAAAAATTTATCGATATCAATAATTAGTATCTAGGTTTTGAATTCCCTTAAACTCTTAACAGATTGATCTTTTATTTCTCAATTGTTTTATTGATCTATTAGACCGTGAAGATTCTTATAGCACGCTAATAACTAACCATGAGTTTACTAATAACTAATCCTAAGGTTTTCAACCGAATTAGTCGGGTTAAAGTTTATAGGATTGTTTTACCAATTTATGAATCCCTCTATTAGGTTTGACCTTAATCCAGAAGATTTATGTCATCCAATCTACAATTAACTCCTTCTAATTACAGTAGATATATTCATCAATAGGATTTCTTAATCCTATGTATGAAATCATATTATGATCTAATATTCTCCGGTCTATTAAAATATAAATAAAACTCGTAATCAAATCACAATATAACAATCATAAAAATTGTCTTGGCTATTGAATGTTTGCTTTTATAAGTGAAATCAATTTCATCAAGTGCATGCCTATCATTAGATCTCTTTTGTAGTTCAAGCACGTTATTATTTTTTAATATCTTATTCCCATGCAATCAATCATCTACTTTATCATTGATAATAACCACATTCTTAGAATCTAACATGCTATGCATTTCATATTTCAATTTCTCATTCTTAATCATGCATGAATTTAAGATTTGTTTAGCCTCATAAGTCAATTAAATACTATACCTAAAACCAATTTAAATGGTCATTGGACACACATTCACTAGGTATGACTGGTTACTTTTTTACAAGATTGACTAACTAATACCTTACCTTTGCTAGTGGGACATCATTCAACTATGGTTTCAACTAACTGGATCCATAGCAAGACAGAATGTTCCCTCTTAGTAACTTTTAGAACTCATCGTGGACTAGTTGACATAAATCTTTTCATCTTAACTAATGAACACCGTAATTGATGAGTAAATAGTGTAAGCAATGTATAATGTTCGGTCAATGAGCAATCCAACTTGGGTAAAATGCTAAACATTACCTATTCACATATTAAGTCATTCAAACTTAATTTTCTACTTTCCAAGTTCTTTCAAAAAATAAAAAACTATTTTATTGAACAAAAATTTGATTTAAATAATTTTAAAAGATTCCCAACTATTTATGAAGAATAAGAAGTTTTTATCTAAAGTTCAAATCAAATTCTTTGGATTATGAAAACATTAATGCATTATTCATTATTCGTACAACTTTGAGCTCCTAAAATATTTTTCTTGAAAATAATAATTGAATTGATGTCCTATAAAGGGAAAGAAAGTCCAAAGGACTAGAGTCCATTACAAAAGCCGAAGCTTAACACTTAATCTCCATAGCTAAGGAGCATGAATACAAGAAATATTGTTAGCCTAGTTTTGTGACAGCAAATTGTGTACGGTTTGATGCTCTCTAATCCATTACCTTAAATTGATTGATCATTTTAGTTATTGTTTCCAATAGCTTGAAAATTCTTAAGTTTCTTTCCTCCCATATTTTATATATCATAGAGTATAACTGTCTGTTTGCTATGTGGCCACGAGCAGTTGAAGCTGCCCAATTCTCTCGCACAGTTGATGGCCATTCATATTTCTTAGAGAATGGGTAGTCAAAGAATAGGTGGTTGAGGGTTTCAAAGTCTTGATTGCATAAAGTACACTTGTTAAGCATATTAAAAAAAAAAAAAATATGCAAAGTTCTCTATAGTAGGGAGTTTGACTGGCCATCATCCATAGTAAGGAGACTTTAGGTTGTAACAATTTGGACTAAATGATTGAGCCCCTAAAATATTAAGATGACAAAGATAAGGCTTACATGAAATTACAATGATTTAGAACACTTGAACTTACTTCAGTCTTCGTTTTTCTTGTTCCAGTTGACTTGTATTACTTGGAAATTTTCTTAAATTGCTCCACTTTACTTATTTTGATCCTTAATCACTTCTTTGCTTCTATTTAATATGATCTTTATCCTTTTGCTCGAATATTTGATAAATTATTAATATCGTTAAATATAAAAAATTAACAATAATACATTTCATTATCATCAAAACCATAGAATAAAAGCTCACTTGATTTAATAATATGAAATCATTATTGATGAAAAAAGAGTGAGTACTGTCTCTTATAAAAAAAAACATGATTGAGATTACAAAATCAACATTGAAGGTTAGAATGAGATGGATTTTATGTTTACGTTTATCTCGTTTAAATACAGTCTAAAATTAACGCATTAAACCAATTTATTTAAATGATTTTGAATTTAATGTATAATAAAAAATATTCTATTATATCATATGCAACTTACTAATAACTACATAAATTATCTAAAATTAAAAGAAATTCCTTATCGAGGTTGCAACAAAAAAGGTAGGACTTCTCAAGTTTGATTGCCTTGCTGCCTATTTGCAATCAAGATACTTTTTAGTGTATAATATCAAGATATTTGTTTACTAGAAAAATGGACACTTCTTTCTTCCATCCTTAATTATATGGACAAGCAAGGCATTTAATCAACAAAACTCTTGACGACTAATTGCTTGTAATATCATATGTATAAAATAATCATGAAAACCACGAATTTATAATTATAATAAGTTCACTAGTGTAGTAGTAGTAAGTAAAAAGAAACCAAAATAGCCTATGCGGCAGTAGTTCAAAGTTTTAGATTATACTTGAATGCTTTCCTTGTGTTTTATTAGCTTTCCCAAGGGAACGGAGGGGGAACTCTCTGCCTCTCAACCTCCTCCTCCTCCTCCGCCGTACCCACACTTCCTTACGACTGTCGCTTACAGTAGACACTAATTTTACCAATTTTGACAAGCAAAGACCTCAAAACGTTCTCTGTCTTTGTCTATGTATCCCATTTAGTCACCAAAACCCTAGATTTTTTTTATGATTACTTACTATATTCAGATCCCATTGCGATAAGAACTCTGATTTCATGTCGGAGTTAGGGCAGCAGACGGTGGACTTCTCGACGCTGGTGGGACGGGCGGCGGAGGAGTCGTTCCTCGCACTTAAGGATTTGGTGGAGAAGTTCAAGTCGAGTGAACAGTCCGACTATGATAAACGGCTTTTGGTCTTGAAGTACTTTTTCAACACCCAGCAGCGGATGCTCCGTCTTAATGCCCTCGCTAAGTGGTGCCAGCAGGTGCTGCGTTGCTTGTCTCAATTTCTGCGTTTCTTTGCGTTGTTAATCAAATTGTGAGCTTTCTTCAGGGGATAAAGAAAATATTCTGAAATTGACGAGGCTTTGTTCATAAGGGTCCAAGTTTTAATTTTTATCTACCAAAAAAGTTTTATGAATATTCATTGCATTACGTGATGGAATCATTTAGGAAATATTTGTGATTGGGTTTTCCTATGAGAAACTCTGATTTGTTAGGTTGAAATTTTTATTACACAAAAGCTAGATGAGCATTCTTAAGTGTAATTTCTTAACATGGACATGAAAATCCAACTACATATTCCTATGTCCTCTCATTTGTTTCTGCAGGTTCCGCTGATACAGTATTGCCAGCAACTCCAATCCACTCTTTCAAGTCATGATGCTTGTTTTACCCAAGCCGCTGACTCATTGTATTTCATGCATGAAGCACTACAGCAAGCTCGTGCTCCAATATATGATGTTCCGTCTGCTATTGAAGTTCTTCTCACAGGATCTTATGGACGCTTGCCAAAATGTATAGCAGATGTGGGTAACCAGAACACATTAAGTGAGTATGAGCAGAAACCAGCTTTGAAGAAGCTAGATTCACTTGTGCGATCAAAGTTGCTTGAAGCATCTCTTCCTAAGGAGATCTCTGAGGTAAAAATTACTAATGGTACAGCACTTCTTCGTGTTAATGGTGAATTTGAAGTATTAGTTACTCTTGGTTACCGAGGGCACCTTTCAATGTGGAGGATATTACATATGGAGTTGCTTGTTGGTGAGAGAAGTGGTTTTGTGAAACTGGAGGAATTGAGGCGGCATGCTCTTGGAGATGATTTAGAGCGCAGAATGGCAGGAGCAGAGAATCCATTTTCGATATTATACTCCATTCTTCATGAGCTCTGTGTTGCACTTACTATGGATACTGTTATTAGGCAAGTGCAAGCACTCCGTCAAGGAAGATGGAAGGATTCTATACGGTTTGAGTTGATATCTGATGGTAGTACAAATTCTACGTTACCTAATCAAGAGGGAGAAGCTGATTCATCTAGTTTACGAACACCGGGATTGAAAATAATGTATTGGCTAGAATTTGAAAAAACCTCTAGTACAACTGAGTCAGGAACTTGTCCATTTATTAAGATTGAACCAGGACCAGATCTACAGATAAAGTGTACTCATAGCACATTTGTTGTAGACCCATTAAGTGGAAGAGAGGCAGAATTTTTCCTTGAACAAAGTTGCATTGATGTTGAGGAATTGCTGCTGAGAGCAATATGCTGTAATCGTTATACTCATCTGCTTGAAATTCAAAAAGAGTTGGGTAGAAACGTGAAAATATGTCGTACTGCAGGTGATGTTGTTCTCAAGTCTAATAAGGATGAACTTGATAGTGAAATTGGAAAGGTAGGTTCAGGTTAATTTGCATTTACTATACTACTAGCCCATCTTCTTTAGAATTTTAATCTAGAAGTAAGCGTTGTATGTCTAAGATCTCAATATGCATGCAGAAAGAGACAAAGTTCACTGGCAGAGGGTATGAAGGACAGGGAGTACTTTGTGTGCGTGCCTATGGCTCATCTTTTTTCATGCTTGGAATAAATATAAGGTCTTATCCTTTTTCCCATGCTAATAGCTTATTTATTTTCATTTTGATGCCACTTGTGGCTTTTCTCAGGACTGCTATAATCATATGCACATTTTTATGATGAATGTCTAAATGTCATGTTATTTTTAGCTACTTTCTATAAGGATTGGTTGATTTTTTGGGGTATCAGTGAGTCTATAAAGCCACACTATACTTTAAATTGGAACATATTTAAACCATAACAACTCAATTTGATGATCTTGAGAACGTCTATTAGTTAGCTCCTGACATACTCATGAAATTAATTAGTAAAGACAAGGGTTGGAGAAGGGCAATCAGTCATTCTTATTCTTAAACTAGCATTCTTAGGACCAAAGAGTGGGGCTGAAGGGGGGAGGGAAAAGCTCTAGTTTATTGGGAATCCTACAAGATCTTTTTGTTCTTTTTTCTCTATCAAATGGTCAGAACTTCATCTGGGTTTGAATCCCACTAAGAGGTCCACTAATTGTTGAAGAAAGAACAAGAAATTTCTTTTGTCCCTTCTAGGCGATCGGAAAATAAAGAAATAGTTAATATATTGAAGATAATTATGTATTTACAAAATACTGTCTCAATTCATCATATTTCATCAGATTCGGGATGTGATATGGTTCTAAAGGATGAACTGGATATGGACAGTTCCGATAAGCTTTCTTTCTTGAACAAAAATCTATTTTTTGATTTATTTCATCAATTCCATTATCGGAATGGTGTCCAAACCCCATTTCTTTTGATGGTCCAATTCTAGAGGAATTTATGGATATAATCAGCCCAAAATCGGTATTCACTTGTTATTTTAGCTGCTAACCTCCAGAAAGTTGTGACTGTTTCTCTTCTTATGCCAAATGATGTTGGATAAAGAAGGATTTAGTTGATGATAGTTGTAGTTTCTAAGCAATCGTTGTTGGTAGTAAAAAGTTGTCTTCAGACATGCTTATTTACTCTTATGTGATGGGCTGCTAATGTTATCATGTTGTATTGGATGGTTTCTGCATAACAGTAATTTTTAAATTTTGAGAAGAAAAGGTCCTAGTCATTTGATGAGCTCTGTAAAAATAAAAAATCTGCAAAAGTGTTGTTTTTCATGGACTCTCCATTTGACCCTTGCTGCTTAACATTTCAGAATCTTGTGTTATGGTTTAACTTATCACACTCAGGTTGAGAAGTGGGGAAAAATATTAGTTTTCTAATATTGATTCTTTTTCAGGGCATGATCTTAACATGGTCTGAATTTCATTTTGATTTGCAGGAATGGACGATTTCTTCTTCAATCATCACAGAACTTACTTGCACCTTCTGTCTTATTAGATTGTGAAGAAGCTTTGAATCAAGGAAGTATGACTGCAGCTGAAATTTTTAGTAGCTTGAGAAGCAAAAGTATTCTACATTTATTTGCCTCTATTGGCAGGTTCTTAGGCCTTGAGGTAATATTACCTGCTTTTTACTTTTATATTGTAACCTTAATTTGATAACTGCTTTTAGTATTTAGACATTACGTCTATAGACTGTTCAGCTGTCAACATTTTGTTCTTTTAATTGGTCAATATTTTAGACCTTGCAGCTTCAGTTAATTAGAAGTTTACTTATTATATTCATACATATGGCATCATGTTGAATTGCGGTTATCCCTTAAAATGTAAATGCTAATAGAAGAGTAGATACATGCATATAAAAGAAATATTATGTACCTTGATGCAGTGGATTTAGATTGCTGTTTAGTTCACAAGTTGACTGAGGCATGATGTTGTGAGACTTGCAGGTGTACGACAATGGTTTTGCTGGTGTGAAATTACCTAAGGACCTTTCAACTGCTACAATGTTGCTAATGGGGTTCCCAGATTGCGGGAATTCTTATTTTTTGCTGGTGGAACTTGATAAAGATTTTAAACCACTGTTTAGATTGGTAGAGACTCAACCAGATTTGTGTGGAAAATCTCAATCTGTTAATGACTCAACCAATGTTGTTGGCATGAAGAAAATTGACATTAACCAGATGCAGATGCTTGACGATGAACTTAATCTAACTCTACTTGATTGTGGGAAATTGAATCACCTTTTGCTTAATAGTGGAGGTACTGATCAGAGTTCTGAGCATGGTCTTTTCTGTGAATTGGGTCTGGATGGTCCTACGCAAAAGGCAGGCAATTGTGTGTCAAATTTTTCGTCTGTAGTTGATGAAGTATTTGAACTTGATCAAGCACTCACGGCTCCACTCAATGCATCTTTTGTTTCTCAATTTGGCTCCAGTCCAATGAGTCTTCAGAACGTCAAAGCTGGAAGCCCTTCCTCTAGGTGGGAAGTTGGAGTTAACGCATCACAAATGAATAATGCTGGAAAAGTTTCTAGTATGCCCTCTCACTTCAATGGTTCTTTGTATTCATCAAGTACTTTGAAGGGCCCACAACAGTTCAATTCATTGGGCTCATTGTCTTCTGTTATAGGGAGGAGTACATCTGTGAAGAGATTGTCTGCTTCAAAATCAGACCAGGATTTGGCTTCCCTGAGGTCTCCACTTTCTGTCGAGAATGGTTCTAATTCTTCAATGGATGATGATCATTTGAAACTGTTGAGTGATATATTGAAGGATGCAATGTCTGGGAACAGGTCATCCCGACTTTTATCACCTGCAAGATTAAATGCTTCTTGGATCTCAGCAGCAACTGTGAAACCTAATTTAAATGGATCTTTGAAGGCTGCTACAACTCCCATATGTAAGATATTCTGAATTGATTGTATAAATGAAATATTTTGGATACTTGCTCTGAGTTTATACTTTTCTATATTTGTCCATCTTTGACTAAAAACGTTTTCTCTTGCAGCACAGGTGTCAGGAGAAATTGCATTATGGCATGGCTCTAGTCATGACATTTCCAGGCATAGCAAAAATCATAGAAAGCGTACGGTTTCAGAGATCTTGGGTTTGATTCCTTCACTTCAAGATTTGGATGCTGAAGTGGGATTTTCTAAGAAGAGAGGGAGAATGTTGGAAGCCCATTCTCAGCAGTCATTTTCACAGGTTGTATTAGCAAAGGCTGTCCTCAAGAGTGAACACTACAGTTATGGAAGTCTTATAGCTGAAGCAAATAAAGGAAATGTACCTGCTAGTGTTTATGTTTCTGCTCTACTTCATGTGGTCAAGCATTGTTCACTTTGCATTAAGCATGCGAGACTGACCAGCCAGATGGATGTACTGGACATTCCTTATGTTGAAGAATCAAATCCAAGAATTGCATCTACAAATATCTGGTTCCGACTTCCATTTGCCTGTGGCAATTCATGGCAACACATATGCTTGCGGCTTGGAAGACCTGGAAGCATGTATTGGGATGTCAAAATAAATGATCAGCATTTCAGGGACTTGTGGGAACTTCAGAAAGGGAGCAGCAATACTCCCTGGGGATCTGGGGTTCGAATAGCCAATACATGTGATGTAGATTCTCATATCCATTATGATCCTGAAGGTGTTGTTCTGAGTTATCACTCCATAGAGTCTGACAGTATAAAGAAGCTAGTTGCAGACATACGAAGGCTATCCAACGCTAGAATGTTTGCCCTTGGAATGCGGAAATTGCTTGGAGTAAGAACAGATGAGAAATTGGAGGAAAGCAGTGAAAAGTCTGATGTTAGAGTTCCTCCTTCAGGAAAAGGCACTCTTGAGGGAGATAAGCTATCAGAACAGATGAGGAGGGCATTTAGAATCGAAGCAGTTGGGTTAATGAGCTTATGGTTCAGCTTTGGGTCAGGTGTATTGGCTCGCTTTGTTATAGAGTGGGAATCGGGCAAAGAGGGATGCACAATGCATGTTTCTCCAGACCAACTTTGGCCTCATACAAAAGTGAGCTATCCTCTTATTTACTTCAACTTTGTGCGCATGAGTGTTTGCGTTCACGTGTGTCTGCATGAGCATGTGAGATTTGTTTTCATGATTGCCTTGTTCTTCAAACTTTTGACATTTATGCGTTTTTTTGTTATTGTTAGTATTATTCCCCAAACAGTAACCGCATTGAAAGCACTACTCATATTAGGCTAACGCAGTTAATTTAAGATACATTTAGTTTTAACTTCTTTTTTTTTCATTCTTTTACGTTTTGTTTCATATTTTTTTATGTTTTAAGAAAACAGAAACTTGTTGTTTAGTTCCTTCAGTTTTTTGTTTTCTGATTTTGTTTATACATTTAGCTAAAAGATTTTCTTGGTTCTATTTTTGTCTTGACTTGTTTCCGATAGAAACCCTAGAAGTTGGTTTCAGTTTTCTGTTTTGAAATTCAACCCAAAAAAAGAAGAAAAAACTTGTTTTTTCAATTTCTTTTTGAATTTTGTTTTTGATTTCTTCCCAACAAAAACCATAAAATGTTATTTTAGTTTTCTGTTTACATTTTTCTTTACGGTTTCATTATTAATCAAGTAAATTATTAATCAAGTAAATATTATTTAACTGTTTAATTATGAATATTTTAATTTATTTTTAAGATTTTAGAATTTTATCATATAACTATGGAAGAATTTTTTTTGTGTTTCTTTGATGTTAGCTTCATTTTGTTGTACTTGTATTTCCATTTGGCTTACATTTAATGTTCTATCAATGTTATATGCACTTATGGATCTAAATATGAATCTTCCTTACAGTTTCTGGAAGATTTCATAAATGGAGCTGAAGTTTCATCGCTGTTAGATTGCATCCGTCTCACTGCAGGTCCCTTACATGCTCTTGCTGCTGCAACTAGGCCTGCACGAGCTGGTCCTGTCCCTGGGGTTACTGGTGCAACAGGGCCAACCTCTTCAATGCCAAAACAGGGAGGATATTTACTACTCCCTGTTGGAAATTCTGTTTCATCTACTGCTTCTACGGGTCTTGGGAGTCATAGCCTACATGGTGCTGCAGTGTTAGCTGCTGCTGGTCGAGGAGGCCCTGGCATTGTTCCTAGTTCACTGTTGCCGATAGATGTCTCTGTTGTACTACGTGGCCCTTACTGGATTAGGATTATTTATCGCAAACATTTTGCTGTTGACATGCGATGCTTTGCTGGAGATCAAGTTTGGCTGCAGCCAGCAACACCACCCAAGGGAGGCCCTTCAGTTGGCGGATCACTACCATGTCCACAATTTCGTCCATTCATTATGGAACATGTTGCTCAGGAACTGAATGGATTAGATCAAGGTTTTGCTAGTGGACAACAGCCTGTTGGATTGGCAAATTCTAACAATCCAAATCCAAATTCTGGATCTCAAGTTTCAAGTATCAATGGAAATAGAATGAATCTTCCTAATTCTGCAGCAATGTCCAGGGCAGCCAACCAAGTGACTGGTTTGAATCGTGCTGGAAATACTGTCCCAGGATCTTCAAATTTGTCTACTGTAAGCTCAGGGTTACCTATACGTAGATCACCAGGGAGTGGTGTCCCTGCTCATGTGAGAGGAGAATTAAATACAGCCATTATTGGTCTTGGTGATGATGGGGGCTATGGGGGCGGATGGGTTCCCCTTGTTGCCCTTAAGAAGGTCTTAAGAGGTATTCTTAAGTACCTTGGGGTTCTGTGGTTATTCGCCCAGTTACCTGATCTTTTGAAAGAGATATTGGGTTCAATCCTTAAGGATAATGAAGGTGCACTGTTGAATTTGGACCAGGAACAGCCAGCTTTACGCTTCTTTGTTGGGTAAGACATTTAACATGTTTGTTCTCCATTTATTCAATATACAAATTGGCTTGCTTATAATAAGTTTTCATGCTTAAATTTCAAGCTGGCATCAGGTGGGAGGAAGAATTTCTCCATTATAGTGATGCAAAAGGAATGTTATGTTTTTATAGGTCCTTAATAGCTTGTTTAGGAGAATGAAGTAGACAGATAGGGATACTTATGATACTACATAGGCTATGCCAGTGTTGGGGTACAGAAGAAAATCTGGCCTTGCTGCTGAATCACGTTAAACCTTGTCTGCACCTTTCTCCTTTACTTTTACTTTCACATGGTATGACAGCTTATTACTTTCACATATAACAATGAAGTTATGAAAGCAGAAGCTCTGAAGGGATGGAGCTATAAATGGAAAAACATATAACATGTTATGAAAACAAGCAGAAGCCATGGCAAAGAGGTTAACAGCACATTAGTAAGGAGGCATAACGAGGAAAATATCAACCAAAAGAAATTGATATTGATAAAATAAGATGTGCAGATGATTTAGTCCTAATCACCACCTTGGTTATAATTGTTTTAGGAGTAGGTCTCCTTATTTTAGGAACTGAGTCATTTGCCATATCCTCTACCGTTAATAGATTGATATTTCAGACTAAGTCATTGTTAGAATTTTTTCTTAATGAAATAGTCAGCCTACAAGAGATGAATCAAGATTGGTGAAAAAAACGAGAGTTAGGTGAAGGAAATGTGGCATCAACTTTTATAAGATGGAGCTTGTTTCATTGCCAAAGGGTTCTAGTTACACTTTTTTGCTCACTCGATGTAAAAGTGGGATTCGCTCGCTCTCACTCGATGTAAAAGTGGGGTTCATGATAATTTTGGTTAGTTTAACAACTCTAGACATGTCAATGGAGCCAGTTGATGTAGTGATTGTTCTTTTCTACTGCTAACTTGTTTGCTTGAAAGGCGAGTAGAAGAAACATCAAACTGATTTATATCATTGCATCCATCACATTGTTTGTTCAGTTGCATATAATATATTGCTTGGATCTTTTCTTCTATTGCTGATGTTGGCACTCAATTATGAACTGTTTCAAACACAATTTGATCCTCTTCTTGATTTGTTGATAGTAAGGAGCTTCATTACTTGCACATGGTTTACTTTCTACATAACCATCAATAGTCCAGCCATTGATATACTTTTATATTATTCTGTACTCTCTAAATGTAATTATGTTTCTTTAAACAGGGGCTATGTATTTGCTGTTAGTGTCCACAGAGTTCAACTTCTTCTTCAAGTACTAAGTGTCAAGCGTTTTCACCAGCAACAACAACAGCAACAGCAGCAGAACCCTACTACTGCTCAAGAAGAATTAACTCAATCTGAAATAGGAGAAATATGCGACTATTTCAGTCGCCGTGTTGCATCGGAGCCCTATGATGCTTCTCGCGTTGCATCATTCATTACTCTTCTCACACTGCCCATATCGGTTTTAAGAGAATTTTTAAAACTGATTGCCTGGAAGAAAGGATTGGTCCAAGCACAGGGTGGAGAAATATCTTCTGGTCAGAAACCCCGAATTGAGTTATGCCTGGAAAATCATGCAGGGCTGACCGTGGATGATAATTCTTCTGCAGCTAAAAGCAATATCCATTATGATCGGTCTCATAATTCGGTTGATTTTGCACTCACTGTTGTTCTCGATCCTGCTCATATACCTCATATTAATGCTGCTGGTGGTGCTGCTTGGTTGCCGTATTGCGTGTCAGTGAGGTTGAGATACTTATTTGGAGAAAATATTAATGTCTCATTTCTTGGCATGGAAGGTAGTCATGGAGGTCGTGCTTGCTGGTTGCGTGTTGATGAGTGGGAGAAATGTAAACTGAGGGTGGCTCGAACAATAGAAGTTAGCAGCGGTTCAACTGGAGATGGTACTCAAGGAAGGTTGAGGATAGTTGCAGATAATGTGCAAAAAGTACTACATACGTGTCTCCAGGGGTTGAAAGACGGTCCAGTTAGTACAAGTTCTGGGGCGACATGATTTAATGTATTCTCAAGTTCTTCATTACAACCAGAACCATGGGATGCCTTTATGGTTTCTCATGACTCCTTTTAACGGTGGCATCTTTTATGTCACCTTCGTGGCCGTATCGAATCGAAATCATAGCTAGATCCGATGTACATGGATATGCAAGCTAGTGCGGTCTTCCCAGGGCTTTAATTCTAATTTATGTGGCTAACCGAATCTTTTGATGAGTAGGGTGTACAATGGTTTTGAAGATAAGTTGCGTGTAGAAGTGTTTCTTTTGTACAGAAAATTACACTTAGTGGACAAGTTGTGTAGAAATAGAAAAAGAAGTATGACTCACGGTAGGCTTGTGGATTCATTGTGCAATCCAATGGACAATGACAAAATCTCCAAAATTTGCTTCATGGTGATGAGAACTTTTATCCTAGATGGTATCCTTAAATTTCATCGATACTGGAGGCTGTTGTAGACAACTTGGCATGCCCTAGAATGTTGGAAAGAGCATACATATTCATCTTATAAAGTTATATTCCATCTTAAGAGTAGAGTGTATCTGGTGCGAGTATTTAATTTAGTTTCATCATCTACATGAGGCTTTGATAGTAGAATAGTATTCCAGTCCGTTAATTTCGTTAGTGCAATAGAAAAGAACACAGAAAGCCTTTTCTTCCTCTCCCGGAACGGAATTCTCTGTTCCTGAATATTAATTCAAAGAAGGATCTATACAAGACTACACGATCTTCATTATGTAGGCAAGCTGATTCTATTTTGCTCTTCATTTCTTGCCCCAACAGTTTTCATCGCGCTCTCTCATTCCCCGCCCAAAATTGGAAATAAAGATAAAATATAAGACTAGTTAGTGGTTTTCTGGTGTTATTAATTACTCTTACTTTTATGCTTCTTTGAATAAACTTAATGGAAACTATTCTATTCCATTAGATGCATACAACGTCCGCCTTAGGCATCATTCTAAAATCATAACTCTACACCCATCTTGAGAAACACAATCGGACTTTCCTTCAACTCCTTGATGGGGGTTATAATGTAAATTATGACGTAGTATCTATCAGATTTCATTTGTTGCATGGATTATCTCAGAAGGAATGAATTGAAGCTTTACAGAAGCTATTCAGACGTCGTCCACCCATTTGGTGTCTGGTTTAAATGTTCCAGCCTCCTTTTAAAGTGCGACTTCTTTTGAGTTGATTTAAGGTAACTCCTGTAACTTTTTTCATGAAAAGCTGGGGTTTGAATGAGAATCGAATTCGTGATAATTAATATTTACATATGTTATACTAGCCAAACTTCTGGGCACCAAATCTTCTGCGCTAAAAATAATGTTTCAATCAATTTTAATCACATATTTACGTGAACCCCATATAAATATGTAGATAAGATTTAATAGAATAGTATAAGAATTAATTAACTAAAACAAAGGATCTGTTCTCTTACTTGTGAATCCGGCTGCCGATATTTGGGGTAAATAAGACCATGGCTGGCAAGAGGTGGATCAGGGCTATTGACTCTGGAACTTGTAAACTTGGACACAGTCTGTAAAAAATTAGGCTATGTAGCTTGAAAACATCCATGATAAATATGGAACCAGGAAACTCCACTAAAACCTACCATTTTTTCAGTTCAGCTACAGAAAGATGGCATCTCCATCTACGCCTAACTTCAACGGTGGTGCAGAAAATGCAAGTGAACATTGACGGCTCAATGGTGGTGCACAAAGTGCAAGTGAACAACGGCTTTGTGTTGTTGCGCAGTTGTCAACAAAAGCGATAACTAATACGTCCTATATACTACCAAACATAAAA
Source organism: Erythroxylum bequaertii (assembly GCA_024520955.1). Lineage (NCBI taxonomy): Eukaryota > Viridiplantae > Streptophyta > Magnoliopsida > Malpighiales > Erythroxylaceae > Erythroxylum > Erythroxylum bequaertii. The sequence continues at coordinate 28,095,178 of JANIJF010000209.1, read as the reverse complement.
TTTTTCCAGTACAATTGCAGAAAAAAGAGTATATTGCTTCACTCGGCCATTACATTAGAGGGGAAGGTGGCCATACAAAAAATGATCCTTTCTGAATGAATATCAATGTATCACCTTTTTCTTGGCATCACTGGAGAGACTAAGGCCTCTTGCAAATCTGCACTTTTACTCAAAAAATGCAGTTTCTATCCCAATTTATGATCTTCGCATCAACAGAACTCAAGTGTAGTACTTGTTTCCAAATTTTAAAACCCATAAAGCTGGTACCACAAAAATGGATATAATGTAAACAACTATCAACTATATAAGCCGAGAATAGAGGAGAGGGAACATTATCATGCTTTTATATTTGACTTTTCAACAACTAACACCGCAAAAGAGTCTCCAGGAAAGAACGCATATATTTACATTAAAGAAAAATTCCAGTTGAACTAAAAGCACGAGGATCATTGATAATATCCTTAGGTTATTGGTACAAACATCCTTCACATCTCCGTATCTATTTTTTGACTGAAAGGTTAAACTGGCCAACCTCGGCCAATATTAAATATAGTTAAGGAAGCATAGCAAGTGGAAAATCGGTCCCTAGTTTCATTTCTCTTTTCAGAAAACTCAAAATGGCCTTGACCTCTTCCTCTCTTGGATGTAACCTGTCTGCAGAAAGAAAAGTGTGAGCAACTCCGTCGATTACCACACTACTGCAGCCAGCAGTTTTCTTCACTCCTCTACTTTCCATGACCCCCCTAATCTTACCAGAATAGTTCCACCTCCCACTAGCAGCATATATATTGGACAACAACATGTATCCACCTTCTACTTCAGGTTCTAACTTGAGCAGCTCATTCAAAGCTATCTCGGCCATTTCTACATCACCCTCAGCTCGACAAGCATTTAGCATTGCCCCCCAGATGGACGGACTTGCTTTCATAGGCATCCTATCAATAACATCTTTTGCTTCAGTCAACCTCCCTGATCGTGCTAAAAGATCCACCAAACATCCATAGTGCTTAATTCCTGGTTCTATCCCACAATTTTTCATACAATGGAATAGTCTGAGCCCTTGATCTACAAGCCCGCTGTGACTGCAAGCTGCAAGAAGAGAAACAAAAGTAACATCATCTGGAGTTGTGTCGTCTTGCATCTTAGAGAAAATTTCTATTGCTTTTTGACCATAGCCATGCAATGCAAATCCTGATATCATCGTTGTCCATACTCTACTGTCCTTTTCAGTAAGTTCCTGAAAGGCCGTCAAAGCTCTTTCAATACTTCCACACTTGCAATACATATCAATCAATGCTGAACCCAAAACGGCATATAGATCAAGAATAGCGTTAGAGTCAGGAACTGGAAATAGAGGAGAAGGATTGGTGGTAAATTTGAAGGGGAAGATAGTTTCATGGAAGACTACATCCCTATTGACAAAGAACTGTTTGGTGGAAAGATTGAAAAGGATATAACCCTTTTGGACAGTAGAATATCCCATAAAAACGGAAGGAACAGCTTTAGGTGAAAATTTATCAACATAGGGAGTGACAGTAGCATAACAAAGACAACCAAACACTTTAAAATGATCAAAGGATGGTGGTTTAAGATATAAAGCTTCATAAGGTGATATCCATTTAAGGACTGAGGTAAGTAAACGATTAATGATGTAACAGGCTGTGGAAATACACTCTCCCCAAAATTTAGACGGTATATTTGAATGAAATTTGATGGCTCTGGCAACCTCTAAAAGATGTCGATGCTTTCTCTCAGCAATTCCATTTTGCTGAGGAGTGTGGGTACAAGAACGTTGATGAACAATACCAAGGGATGTAAACAAGGTGTGACCAACTTCATTAAAAAATTCAGTTCCATTGTCACTTCAGACAATTTGAATAATACTAGAGAATTGAGTTTTGACCAAGGTAAAGAAACTTTGTAAGGTTAAAATGGCATCACTTTTGAGTTTAAGGAGATAAATCCAAGTCATACGGGTAAAATCATCAACAATGGTAAGAAAAAAACGGTGGCCACTATGTGTGGAAATCCGATAAGGTCCCCAAAGGTCAATATGGATGAGGGAAAATGGTTTAGTTGCTCGGTTAGTACTTAAAGGAAAAGGAAGTCGAGGTTGCTTAGCCAATGGACAGATATGACAAGAATTAATAGCATCACAATTGTGCAAATTGAAATTCAAATCTGGAATTTTATTCATAACAGAAACAGAAGAATGGCCAAGTCTAGCATGCCATGTACAAGGTTGAGTTTTTACATCTTTGACAAACAAACAAGAAGAAATACCAGTACAAGAGATACTAGCATCAACAACACAAGACAAAGGCTTCGGTTGGCATGATAATGGTTGTAGAATGTAAAGACCAGCTCGCTCTTTACCAATCCCCAGTATCAGTCCACTGCAAAGGTCCTGTAGGAGACAAAATTTAGGATAAAAAATGACAAGACAATTGAGGTCTCGGGTCAACTGGGAGACAGAAATGAGATTGAAGTTGAAGTCGGGTACATAAAGAACATTGGTGATGGTGTGAATAGGTGAAAGGGAATGTGAGCCTAAGTGTGTAACAGTAGTAGAATTACCATTCGGCAATTGAACACAAGCATGTTTAGAAACATAAGCAACAGTAGAATGCAAGCATTGAAAGTTAAAAGTCATATGATTTGAAGCACCGGTATCTAGTATCCATTCAACAGAGCTACACGGTGATGAAGAAGCCATACCTGCCATGTGAGCCACAGCAGGAACCAAAGGAGAAGAATCCTTGCTCAACAGATTCAGAAGCTGTTGATATTGTTCTGGAGTAAAAACCGGAGCAGGAGAAGATGGAGATGCAACCGATTGAACGACTGACTTAGCATCTAAGTCATCTTCATCATCTACTGAGCAAGTAACATTATTAGCCCTCTTCTTAGTAAACTTGAAATCAGCAGGAAAACCAATAAGCTTGTAACAAGACTCCCTCTTGTGCCCCTTAATCCCATAGTGATCACAAGTTCCCTGAAATCTCCTGCGAGTATTTGACGAATAAAGAGCAGTAGGTTCAGTTAATGTAACTAAGGAGGACTGCTGGCGTTGAGCTTCATCCTGAAGAAGCATCGAATAGGCTTGATTCACTGAAGGCAAAGGCTGCATGAGGAGCACTTGACTACGCACGGCTGAGTAAGTCTCATTAAGACCCATAAGAAATTGAAATAAACGTTGTTGCAAAACATTCTGAGAATTTTTCCGAGACATATCACAATCACATGTGGCTAATGGAACCAAAGCATCGTATTCATCCCAGAGAAGACGCAATTTGGTGAAATAAGCAGAGACCGAAGCAGTACCTTGGGAATGTGATGCTATTTCACGATGAAGAAAAAAAATACGAGACCTGTCCACCTTATCATACCTTTCCTTCAAATCTTGCCAAACAAGAGCCGCACTGGAGGCAAAGACAATGCCAGCAGAAAGATCTCTACAAACCGTATTAAGGATCCATGAAAGAACAGTGGCATTACAACGCTCCCACTGTGAATGAAGATCTAGCTCTAAATCATCCCGTGCGCAAGTTCCATCAACAAAACCAATTTTATTCTTTGCCAGCAACGCAATTCGCATTGACCTACTCCATACACTATAATTCTCAATTCCAGTGAGCTGATGCTAAACAAGTAAGGTGCCCGGAGTATCTGAAGGATGAAGATACAAAGGATGATTAAAATCTATCTTAACACCCGTGTTAAGAGAAGCTTGCGACGATTCTGGATAATCAATCGCCATGAAGACAAAACAAAGAATGAACAAATTAGGGTTTATACAATCGGGGAAAACACAAATTGAACGAATAGGATGTCAAACAATAGAGAAACTACAAAGAATAGAAGAACAAATGTGAAGGAAGAAAGAATGCTCGCTGATCGCCGGTGGCTCTGAACCATGTCAAACATGATCAGAAATCAAAACAGAGGAAAAAGAGAAGGGGACGAAAGCGAGTTTTGGGAGCCAGATCAATGCTCTTCTGGACTTTTCTTTTTTATTTATATATCGTACAAAAAACACAATTGGGCTATATATACAAAAGCCCAAAAACCAACAACTAACAAGCTAGTAACAGCTACTAACAACAAATTAAGTTACTGATAACATTTCTTCAAATATTAAGTTAGGGTCGGACCAATTTTTTAACTCATAAATGATTATATTTTAGATAAAATTATGATATTTTAATTAATCAATTATTAAATAAGATACGATCGAGTTTAAATATATCAACCTTAATCAAAATAATTAAGTGACTTCTTCCCAGGAACACGGGTAAGATTATCAAGTATGGTTATTGTTCACTTGTATATATTTAATAATGAAATCTGCTTATTATAAAATAAAAATTGGAAACCAAAACGTAATTCCAATTTTAATATAGTTGGAAATACGTGATAAAAATTATATTAATTTGGTACAAATTTAACATAGATTATAAAATTCAAAATTTAAGTGCTATGTAAAATATATAAACTTAGTAATAAGTTCAAGTATATAGAAAATATCATTCTAAAACTAAAATAAAATCAAATGAAAATGACATATGAACATGTTCAAATGAATTATTTTAATAAATTATTTCAAATTAATTGTACATCTGATCAAATTATTTATTAAGAATGCTTTCTATTGTTAAGAATTTTAAATTAATTAATATTTTTAATTTTTAAATAAAATTATTTGTTTTGCTCGTATTTTTAAATTACTTTAATTTAGAATATTGAGTCAAACATTTTTTCCAAGAAGACAATTATAATATTTTTATGGGCTATTAGGTAGGAAATTGAAAGATTATTTGATTTCAATTATGTTGTGAGCTACAATTTAAATTAAAACTGTGACAATGCATCTGGGTTAGAGAACCGCACGAAAAGAAATACTCGGGCCGAAATTCTATAAATCCAGTTGACAGTGCGCGTTAGCCGTTTAAAAGCAAAAGAGTATTCTAAATTCTAACTTATTAGTGTTCTTGTCTTCGACAGTGGCGGTGACATGAAGCAGCAGAGATGAAAGGTAGTGCCATGACAAGGATGGAGAAGGACACGACAATTATGGAGGGTTTATGGTTTATAAAGCTTGATGGAAGCATAAATCAGAAGCGAGAAAATGTTTATGGAGTTTCAAAGTAGGAATGAGAAAATGTTTCTGGAATTTCAAAGCTGAGAAAATGTTTTTGGAAGCTCTAAACAGAACAAAAAGATTGGAAAACAACCTGCTGAACCTTAAAACTGTGGTGACACAATTTTTGAAGCAAGAGCTACTATTGCAGTTATTCACGAATCAAAATGAACAACCCATGCAAGAGAAGGACAGTCTTTTGGTCGTAGAGTCCACCCCTCTTTTGAATAACAAAGACGTCGCCTTCGTCCCCTCTCCCAGCGAGCCTGGCAAGATCGAAATGTACTCTCTGACTTTCTACACTGCTTTTACGGCTGGTGGTCTTCTCAGCTGTGGTATAAAAATTGTACAGCTGCTTGTACGGTTCTTTGCACAGCTGTAAATAAACCGTTTCTCTCATAGCAGATGTATCTCTCTCTCTCTCTCTCTAAAGTCTCTGCTCTTCTCTCTGGTTGCGGAATCTTCTCTTTCTACTTCTCTCCTTCTTCATTTTTATTCACAACAAGACTTGATCCTACTAACTTGAATCGCCAGGTGGGTTTCTTGAAACTGGCTTGGTCTCTACGAATTTGTTCTGACTGTGGTTTCACCTTTTCATGCAAAACTTGATTTTAGTTTCTGCTTCTGGGCATGAGATTTTTGTGCTCAGCAAAACAATCTGTGCTTTTCTCCAAGTTCTAAAACTTCTCTAGATTCTTCTTCTACTTCTTTTGTCGTCTTATAAGTAACTGTTAAAAGGGCGCTCTTGGAGCTCACGGCAAAACAATTCTAAAAATAATCTTCGATCTATGAATTTTAAGACTAAGAAGTATAAATTTTCCAGGTACCGTCGTGCAGCCATTTTGTATGATTCTGCCTTGAATCTCACTCCTGTGGACGTGTTGATCAGTCTGTGCTACAGAGTCCTGAGGTTAATGCACTTGCTTAATCTCTTTATGCATCTTCTGTTGTCTTTTCCTTTCTTCCTAATTTTGATTCCCTTCAAACTTGTCTTACACATTTCTACTTCAATGGGGCTTTGTTACTGTATTTGCTTTTGTTAGATTATCGATCAGGACATCCCACTTCTCGTTGGATATAGTCATGATAGAATGATTTATTA
>JANIJF010000209.1:28074352-28086270 GCA_024520955.1 Erythroxylum bequaertii | reverse complement strand
ACATAGCGACAAAGCCATTTAATGCCTCCACTAGTGTCATGACAAATGTCAGGACACGTGGCTCCCATCTGATTTTTTTACTTCAATTGCCAGTCCTTTGTCACCCAATAACTCAAATATCATACCTTCTCTCAATTTCTCAATGCCGTTTAATCAGTGCAGTCAGTCCGTTCAGTAATCAGTTTTCCGGTACCAACTAATCTAGGACAGCCATAAAGGCATGTACACTAGCACCCATTCTACGGAAGCGGGATGTTACATAAACAACCAAGATTTAATTAATATACACCAAGTTCTAATAGAACATCAATGAATAAATCATTAAGATGACCAAAAAAACTCATGAAAATAATAATATTATTTTAGAAGTAGATACTTTAGAATTAATTGAATCTATTGGAGTTTTCCATATCAATTATCAAATGAAAAAAAACAAAAACAAATAGCTAAATCTCAATTAAATCTAAAAGATGGACAAGATATTACACATCATCCATTTAAAAATTTAATTAATTAAAAAAATATAATTTATTACAAAAAAATTATACATGAAACACCAATTAGAATAGATCAATGCAGTGGACATATTCTATTAAATTTAATAGATTAAGAACAAATTTATAAATAATTACAAAGAATTACTAAAGAAAGAAGACATAAAATAGGATTCATACACCTTTCACCAATTCAAATCTTATTAAAATCTACTTTTCAAAAAGGAATCGATTCTCCTCTACGAATGGCTATTATTGATGAAAGAATGAATGATCTCAAAGATCTAATAATCGAAATAATGAATGAAAATTTAGCTTATGGAAAAATAAAATTTAATACTCGTTTAAGATTAGGAATTCCTTTAAAATCACTAAATTTCGAGGAAACAATCACTATAGCCTATAAGTTTTATCAGGCAAATCTAATGACCCCAGGACAATATCCTTTTTTAATTACTTATCAAATTAGTTATGCTTTAACTAATTCACATCACAGTATTGAATTTAAAAATATATATAGAATTTATATAGATCAATTATCTAATGATGTTGCAAAAGTTGGAATAAATTTAAGAACTAGCCTAAGAAAATTACCAAATATTAATCATCCTATAAAATTACAAAACATAACAAGTTTAGAAGACACTCCTCACTTATCTTTATGTGAAAATAAAATAATTAAAAAAGAACATAGTATTTTACGATCAAAATCTATAAGATTAGAAAAACTATTAGGTTTCCTCAACCTAGAACATCAAATGAAAAAGTAGAAAAGAATACAAAACAATTAGTTGATGAATTAGTTAATATTAAAAGACAACTTCGATAATTATCAAGTCATCTTAAGAATACATTATGAGTGTTACTAAGCAATTATTTGAATTATTAGATAAACAAATTAATATTGAAACTCAATTAAAGGAATTAATTACTATAATACAACCATTATTAAATAAAAATAAAATTATCAATCACAATTTAATGAATTTAATGAAATTCACAAAATATTATAATCTTTAATTACTAAAATTAATAATAGAATAATAAAACTGACTGCAAATGCTATGAAAAATTACTTTAAAAGCTAGATCAAATAGATGAAAAACTAGAAAAACTAGAAAAAAATCAAAAGATAAACTAGAAAAATCAAAAAGTGGTATCAGAGCTATCTACCTTATCTAATATAACGTTAGTTAAACCATGGAGAATATAGAAATAGATATAAAAAATCAGCTAGAAGAAATTAAGCAATTAGTTAATACATTAACTTTAGATAAAGAAAATAATTCTTCAAAATATGAAACTATAAATCTAATTACTGATCAAGATGAAATAATTTATGGATATGAATCAGACCAAGAAGTATATATGGGACAACCATCTTCTTCTTCACAAAAACCTGTTGAACAAACTAAAACAAGTCAAAATGGAGAAAAAAGGAAAAGAGAAAACCAAACAAAATGTGATTGGAATTATAGACCAGTTGACTAAGAAGAATTAAGTCGTTTTGGCTATTATAGAAAAGACAATAAAATACGAAAATTGCCAACTGAATATTCACCAAAACATGTAACATTAGGACCAGATGGAATCTTAAATTTAGACTGTGTATTATCCCTAGAAATATTATTACTTGAATGGTCCAATAGATTAGCATTAGTCATTCAATTAGAAAAAACTTTTGAAGGAATAACTAATATAAGTACCTTATGGAGTTTTATAACTTATAAAATTCTTGGTATAGTACTAAATTTTTTACTTGATAATAAAGTACAAATAAAAAATACCACTGACTTTCTTAATGCAATTGAACCTATAAAAGCCTTTCATGTAATGTCAGAATCTCTAAGCCCTTTGGTATTGGTCTTTACTTAGAAATACTACTATCTATTGATATATACATGGTTGCATATGAGTTAAAAAATGTATCTGAATCCTTTCGGTATATATGATAGTGATATATAATGTTATATGCCCTTACATGAACTTAGAGTTCATCGGTATGCGAAATCTTGGGGATTTATGACATATAAGCTTCTACATGTGTAAAACCAAGTCCTTTGGATGGATATGGCCTTGGTGGTCGAGTTGAATGTGTTCTAATGCCTTAGAGGTGATTAGACATGATTTATAGACTTATTGGACACTTAGAAAGCTTAATTGTAAAAGATGATGTATATAAGGGCTTATTTCCAAATTGTTAAAAGTTAAGGGACTTAAAATGTAATTTTACAAAGTTAATGGGATTAATTATAATTTTCAAAAGTCTGAGGACCAAAATGAAAATAAAATTTTCGGTCATTCCTTAAATTTTGGCTTAATTGCAAATTTAGGAAAAGTTTGGAGGGTGTAATGGTAATTTCACATAAGCTAAGGGCAAAAAGGTAATTTTACCATGTTTGGTCAAAGAAGAGTCAAGATTCTATACCCTTCTTCCTTGTGTGATCGTGCACCCACCATTAAAGATTAGAAACACTTTGTTTTAATTAAAAGAAAGGAGAAGAGAGGAGGAGAAGAACACCATTCAGCCATTACCAAATTTCCACCATTTTTTATTTTCTCCAACCCAAACCAAGATGTTCTAAGTTAATTTGGGATCAAGAAACTCAAATATATCATTATATTTGAGAAATTTTCAAAGGATTTTAAGATATCACCAAGGGAAAGTTTAGGTGAATTTTGTCTCATCTCTCTCTACATTATGATTTTGAGTTTGGTGTTAAGATATTATGTTCTCCATGCTTGAATATGCATGAAACATGGTTTAGATGAATGAAATGAGTCATGTAGAAGTCTCCTTAAGCCAAAACCGAGATGCCCTCTCTTTGGTGAAAGTTTGTGAAATTTAGAATATCTTTTGAAATTGATGGTTTAAATGAATTCTATAGTGTTAATTGTGTATGTGTAATGTGAATTGATGAAGAAAAAAAGAAGAAGATGTATATTGGATAAGGCTTGGCCAAAATGATGGGGGAAGAAATGGACTAATGTAATGAGTTGTATAATTATGATGAATATCAATTAAATGAAGGGAATTGGATTAAATGGAGTGGTGAAATGTGTTGTTGTTTGGAAGTGCATGTTATATAACAAGATAGGAGCATGAATTACTATGATAAAGTCTTGAAAATATAACTTAAAAGTCATGCACATTAGGTGTTTGATAAAATGCCTAAGTGAACTTGGCTTAGGATTTAAGGATTGTAATGGTGTGCATTGGAAAGAGGCTTTCATGTTTACTTAGAGTAAACTTGAATTTTTGCTTAGATTGATGAGTAGTGGCCTAATGTGCTTAATTATGATTTGAAATGTGTAAGTATTGGATTAAAGGCATTAAATGCCTTGGAAAATCCAAAAGAAAGCTTATGTGAATAATAAGGGAAGTAACCATGTGAGAAGCTTAATGGCTAAATCCTATAGCTTAAGGATAGTAACAGTGTGTTTTGTACACTTATGTGGTGGTGTATAAATTTGAGATATATGTTTAAGTAGTAAATACATTGTATATTTATATGTATAAAGGCTCGGGAACCGTGGATCAAGAAACTCATACCAAGGATTGTTGAAGTCAAGGGTGTGTACACCTTCTTTTGAGGTGAGTTGGGGAAACCATATCTCTCAAATGGGATTAGGACATCCCAAGACATGCGTGATGACTTGTATGTGAATTTTTAACCTAGGTAATGCATACTTGTGTATTTAATAAACGACATTGTTTTGAATAACTCTTTGCACTTGGAGTGCAACTGAAGTTTTTATTACTTATTTTGAGAAATGATATTGTTTTCAACAAACTTGCATTTAAAGTGTAAAGGACTCACTAAAGATGAAAGTCGAGTCAACACCAGGAATCGATGGGTGTGCACATTAGTTTGGCCGACTAATGGCGACACACATAACTATGTTGGCCTATTATGAGATTTGGCTTCTCCACAAGATTTGATTTATACATGTGATGCTTTTTTGCTCTTATGTACTAAAACTGGAACCTATGTTCACTAGATGAGGGATTAACAGGGTAGGCATATGTGGTTCCTAACCAGTATATGTTGAGTCATAGGCTAGGCCTATGTGTTTCTATGTCATGGATGCTCACTTCACAGGTGGTTATGTGCATGCTAGATGCGTGAAAAACCATCCTTAGGTTGTCTAGACCGTTTTGGTGTGTACCAAGTTTTGTTTGCGATATGTTTTTTCTACTTACTGAGTACATAGTGTACTCACCCTATCTGCTTTCTAACCATGCAGGTTAATTTATTGAGCTTAAAGCTCTGAGTGGATCATGCTATCTTTTGACATTTTCAGGGCATCACCAAACATGGGTAGTCTCTGTTTTGTACTTTTTTTGTATAGTGGCTCATGATTATGTAAATATGCTTTATGATTTTGTAAATTAACTCTTGACTGCCTTGTGGTTTGTAAATGACCTTATGTATGAAACTTTTATACTATTGTTGAGATTGCTCATGAGTAGACTTAAAAGTCCAGAAGTTGTGGTAGAGTTTTAAATGTGAATATAGAAGTGCGTTTAAAATTGATTTATAGGCATTTTAATTGAGTTTTGGGATTTTCAAAATATAGCTGTTATGTTGTCCAAATGTTTTTAAAGGATATTCAATTAGCCTTGCATAGTTGGGTTAAGGGTACCATAAGTATCCTTAGCCCAAGTATGTAGCGATTGTCATATACCTGATGTGGTTCCAGGTCGTGACATTTCAAGTAGTAAGTAATGAAATTTATAAAGAATTCATTGGCAAAGATATAGCCTCGTATAAACAAGAAATTGAAAATGAAGAAAAAAATGCATTATGGCATTTAAAGAATATAACAATATGTGAAATATGTTATTTGGAAGAATACATTTGTGAATTTAAAAAATATTATTATAAACTAACCCATACTGAACGAGAAATATATATTAAGATCTTTATACAAAAATTACCCTATCCTATTAATAAGATAGTAGAAGAATTAGTTTTAATTAGATAATAAGATAATTTTGTAGCTTACAACTTAGAAGGAGCTATTTCAATAGTGAAAGAAGTTTTATCACAAAAATGTTTAGAAACAAAGTTACATAAAAATTAAGACATATAATGTAATATTTATTTCTTCTATAATGGTACCAAGTTAGTAATTTACCTTCGATAGTTCTAATTAAATTAATTAACAAGATTTTATAATAGATATGGAATGATAAGACTTTGAAAGAGTCAAACTTAATAATTTTTAGATGTAATGTTTAGTTGAAGCATATATTATCCAATAAGTTTAGAATTGAATCGATTAATAAAAGGTTGTGAGATATCCAAAAGATTATATATAATCTTACAGACCTATTGAATGAAATCTTTGTTTCAATGAACACTTATAAGAGAATAATTCTCAAGATAAGTAGTAGGAACAAGATGAAATTTGAAAAGTTCAAATCTTTTAACATTACATTGAATTTAAACTAATGCCTTGGTTGATATGTTTGATGTATAATTGAAAGGCTAAAAGACATCTAAAGATTCACTTTTATGATGAATTCAAAGAGTTTTTTTAAAAGATTATTATAAACTTATCATATTTATAAGAAGGTTAGTGGTAGTATAGTTGTACTCTTTAGTAGAAGTGTATAGAGATATACTAGTCATAGACAACAAAAATTAAAATTTTCAGGTATTGAATACATGATATCTTAAGAACAATTCTTATTGTGTATGGAAAGGTAATAACTTAATTCTGGGAATTAAATATATAGAGTTAGATAAGGAACTTGTTTACTTATTCTAAGTCCAAGTACATAGATAAAAGTGTTTGGTATCTGAGATATCTGGTACTTATGAAGTATTAAAGATATCATTATTCTATGTATAAGTTGATATTTAAGTTCAAAGAAATATGGATATTAACTTTAGAAGTAAGTCCTAGTTAAAGTATATTTAACTTTAAAAAATATTATTTTGAGATTTGAAAGATTCCAATATAGCATTAATTGCTAATCAAGCTATAGTACATTTTTCATTTAATGGAAATGATTATTTAGATCAGGGAGTTCTTTAATGAACTTGGTATAATCCCTTATATTATTCAAACAATAATATACTATGCAACATTAGATTCATTGGGCAAGAAAAATAAAAAAGTTCTAATTGGTGATCCAAGTATGTATTTTGTAATTTTATCTTAATTATAATGATAATTAAGACAAAAAATATAAGATTTAAGCAAATGCTCACTATAGAGAATCTTGTTTAATTCTTTCACTAAATTGATAGTATTATGATTGTCATATGTTAATATGGTATAAGATACATAAACGATTGGCTTAGTGCAAGTGGGGGATTGTTGGTTTATGCCCTATAGCTAATCAATTGGTTCTAATCTAGTGACAAAATTATCTAAAGGCATTTTTCTTGATTTACATATTTAGATGTATATGTTAAACTCTATAGGTTAAATATACATTGTAAATGAAAATACAATGAGATCATAATTTAAGATTTACATTATATCTATGTATCATCCTTAAATCATTCTTAAAAATTATTGTATAAAGACGAGAGATTAATAGAGCGCAAAAATACTAGCCGCATTAAGTTTCTTCCTTGTGAAGGAATTAAAGTATGCATATTCTTAAACAAGCATATGGGTGTTTATTAGAGAATAAGTTCACTTAACTTAACCCATATAAGAAATCCATTTGGAACATTCTTTACATTTTTTTGAAATTCTCATTGTGATGAATGTATAAGTGATCATTTGACTTAAGATCTCCAAAGTATCTCATATAAGGATTTTTTTATATATATACTACTTATGACATTCTAGCCAATGATAACTCAATTGGTAGTTATTGGATATAACATGAACCATATGGAGGTAGTTGAGTAATCAATATAGGATTCATTACCCTAGACTAAAAAGGGAGAATGTTCCATTGTTCTTGATTAGTATTGGTTCATGAAATCCTTGGCCAAGGTTGAATGACATTTTTAAAAAATAGTTTCCAAATGTCATTAATAGAACAAATTGCTAATGTGAAGAATTAACATGATTACACTTAAATAGATTAGACATTAATTACATACTCTATGTTTAATCAGAATATTGTGTGATGAAAAGATTGAATTATAAAAAAAATCATAAATGGAAATGTTAGTCAAAACCACTTTGAAATTCCTAAATACTTGGGTCGTTATGATTGCATTATTAAACCTTAATCTTGACTTATGGATATAAATTGTTTAATTAGAGAATTAATTATAAATTAAAAGGTTTAATATTTTAATCTTAAATATGATTTAGGGTTATGATTTATATACATTGCCAATACATTTGAGGAACATAATGGGTCACACAAAAAGGACATATTAAAGAGAGGAATGATGTTTTAATCAAGTTGGACTTCATTGTAAATTTTAAGAAAATTTATAATTAAATATGAGATATTAATAAATAAGGACCAATATGAAATATTGGATCTTATTTGGGCCCAATTGTATTTGACTAAAATTAATTGTCGTTCTAATTAAAGTTATCTCAATATTATAATTTTATTTCAATTGAATTACTAAAAAGTTCAAACTCTATTATAAATAAGCTTAAACTTTAAAGGAGGTAACACTTTTTCCCTAACTCTCTTTACAATAGTTGTAAAATTCTCTCAATACGTTATGTGGATATTGTTAGAGGTTTGACATGTGTGTGGCTATGATCCTTAAGTTGGGCCAATTTTAGATAGAGTTTGAGATAAATGACATGAAAAGAATTAAACTTCACAATAATGTACAATTATGATTTTATTATGTTTTTTCATTAATCATGGTATAGATTTGGCTTTTATGAAATTGCACATAAATATTTTGTATTTATTCTAGTACATATAGGATTAGATCCCACCCTAATTTCCCGACAATTTCTTCTTGAGTGGTGGTTGTCTCTCCATATTTCTTCAAAATGGATGAGATTTTATTGAGGTTCTTCCTTGTATTGACGGATCTATGAAAGAAACTTGTACTTTTATCCCCCTCTTTAAGTTAAAAGACTTTAGCTCTCTATCTCAAAAGTGAGTTATAGATATCTAAAGTAGTAGGATAGGCATTTAATACATCCTTTTCACTCATTAACAAGTTAGTTGCACCTAGACTAGAGTTAAGTTGATGTTAGATAAGAAACAAAAAATTTTCTGGAGTCATTAATGTTCTTTTAAGTGTCCCTGTATCTACTGTGATTGAGAAGTTTCAACTTCTTCTTCACCACAACCAATTTCCTTACACAAAAGAAGGATTTATAACCCTCAAACTCATGAGATAGCCTTTTTTCTTACTACCTTCTTAGACCCATCTACTTTAGCTAGGAAATTGTTAAAGCAAAATGGGGAATTTCTAAACTGAGTAAAAGAAATGAATTTCCAAAGGTGGTAATCCTCATTCACTAAAGCTTGATCTAGATTCTTTTTAATGTTTCACTCACCTTATTTTTTATTATACTATATGTAGAAGTTACCTCCAAATTCCAAATCCATTACCTCAATATCTATTACAGATTCATTAAGATCAAGATAATAATTATTTAAGTATGATTTGACATCTTTTTCAAAAATGTAATTGGTGTTATCGAAATCCCTTAAGATCGTCTAAGTTCTTACTATAAAAAAAGTGAATGTCCCTCAGGTTGTTCCACAATGCTCTCCTCTAAAAAGCTGTTTTTTGATCCTTAAACTAATGACAAATGGAATATGTTCCTTCCTTGAAGCAAGGACATTAATATTACCAGTTGATCAGTGGCAAAGATTAGAGAGACCTATACCTGATTTCGTTCAAAAGTCAAAATAATCCTCCCATTATAATAATACTAATGATTGAAAAGTTAATTATAATTTTTACTAATAGGGGTTAGGTTCTTAAGCTTATCATCCTTAAATTTGGACTCAAATTACAAACAAACATTAGTTTTACTATTTGAACAAGATCTTTTGTTATTTTTTGAGATAGTTGATTCTCCTATCATTCTAAGACATAAAGGACATTAAGAGTTAAGTTGGCTTCTTGAGCCTATAAATCTTCCTTTTCTCCCTGATTTCCTCCTATTAGCACTAATAAAAGCTTCATTGAAGGGGGAATTCAACTGTTGGGACCCTAATTTTGAAAAAGGATCGGAGCTTCAACCTATCAGATTAGTGTGTAAGGTGTCCTATTTGGGAACATCATTGAAATTAGAGATTGCATCTAGTATGGAATTGACATTATACTTACTAAAATGTGCTTAAGCTCCCTAAGACTTACTAAGGATTACGAAAGATTCTTCCTAAGGTTCTTTAATTCTAGGGCTTTCTATTTTATTCTTATCAATACTGATGTTGGAAGTTAGCATATTCAGTTATATTAGTCTTGATTGAACAATTTCCAAGCTCAATTGCTTCTATTCTTATAATTTCCAAGAGTCACCTTTATTAAATTATTTACATGTTAGTTGCCATCTCTTCACTTGGTATGCATTTGAAGACCTCCATAGATATGAGACTGTGATAGTTTCCTCCACCAATATATCTAAATCCTCCAACCTTGGAATAGTGATAAAATCTAGTAAGCCTTGTTTTAAATCCATAACTACAAAAATTCATGCATAGCCAACCTTTTCCCTAACTATTTTATTCTTGTCCATACAGATAGGCTTCCCTAAGAAGTTTACTGGATGGCTTAGCCCTTTAGTTAACCAACATTCTAGAAGAATGTTGTACAATTTGATACAATTAGGCACAAGATTCTCTCTAACATTCTCCAAGTTAAATCCAGGCTTCAAATGTTGAAGAAAGATAGGGATACTGGAGATATGCTAAGGTCCTTCTTTCTATGCATATGACACTAAATTGAAAGTAAATAAGAAGAGGTTATTTTCATTCAAGAGGATATCCTTAAGCCTAACATTCCTACAATGTTTGACTACTTAAGTATGAACCAAAGGGTATTTTAGACCTTTTTCCTAAGAAAATCCCACCAAGGTTGTTGAACAAAATCTTACACCTTCTTGGAGCACATCAATAGGAAGGGCTATAACAAAAGAGCCATTAAGATTAGTGAGAGGACAGTAGTGGATTTTAGTAAAAGAAGCTTCAGCAATAACTTGTTTCTAAATTAATTTAGGATTCATGCCTAAGGACAAAATAGTAAGGCTCACAAAGACTAAAGGAGTAGTAGTAACCAGAGGTTTTGAAGCAAGAATGCTTCCAAGTTAGAATGACCTGAGAAAGGGGAAAATAGTACTTGAAATTTAAGGAAACTCATTAATTAGAGAAAAGAGAGGTTAAAAATGAAGGAGGAATAGTGGAAGAGATGGGGATATAGCGAGAATTTTTTAGACTCAAAAGACCATGGTTGGTTCCTTTAACTTAAAATTAGACATATTAATAAGAAAGGAAAACATAAAACTAAGGAGATTGGGAAAAGTCATATTGCTATTCCAAAAATGTAAAAGATTTAGATCTAAAGGATAGTAGAGTAGAAAATACCAAAATATGCTTCGTAATAAGGAAAGTTAATCAATGTTAGAGAGAAAAGGATAAGCAAGAAGCAATAACTTGGAAGAAGAACCAAAAAGCAAAAACAAGAAGAAAACACGGCCCATAGGGCAACTCTAGTAGAATATTAGAAGCAATAGAGGGGGAAAAAAAGATCCATGGAAGAGAACAGGAAGAGTCAGTGTATAATGATACTAAACTTATATTTATCATATTTTAAAATTGTTTCATATCTTAGTTTATCTGTTGATCTTATGATTGTTTAGTGGATGAATTCGTATGTTTTTACTTTTATTATTATTTTAAGTACAATTTTATTAAAGATATTTTTCTTAAAATATATCATATTTTGAGCTAATAATTTTTGCAAACTTAAGATTAAGATATTAGAAAGCTTAAAATAATTAAATGATTAAAATTGAATATTTTTATCTATAAAACTTTTAATATAATAATTTAGAACATTCTAAGTGTGATGAACAAATTAGAGTTAAGGTTGGTTAAAAAAAAGTAGTACCAATTATATAAACGAGAAAAATAGTGAAAAGAGAAATAATTAAAGATAAAGAAGATATCAAAAGCATTATTAATATCCCTT
This sequence comes from Erythroxylum bequaertii, assembly GCA_024520955.1. Classification (NCBI taxonomy): domain Eukaryota; kingdom Viridiplantae; phylum Streptophyta; class Magnoliopsida; order Malpighiales; family Erythroxylaceae; genus Erythroxylum; species Erythroxylum bequaertii. The sequence continues at coordinate 28,074,674 of JANIJF010000209.1, read as the reverse complement.
AAAATTATAATACTAAAAGTTAACACATTTATTTTAAGATAAAACAAATCATGGGTATCATTATCAAAGAACTGAATATCGTACCGTTCCGGTCGGAAACTGATACCGGAACGGTCATAATGGTACCGGGTATCAATTCCGGTCGGTACCGGCCGATTTCGGTCGGTACCGGCCAGTACCGACAATACCGGTATATTCGGGACCATTCCGTGAAGTTAAAAAATGTGAGGGACTAAATTGAAAAAAAAAAATCTAACCTAATTTTATCTACCCGACGTTTGAATCTGGATCTCGTCTCCTCTCCTCTTCTCTCTTCTTCGGT
>JANIJF010000209.1:28007386-28020361 GCA_024520955.1 Erythroxylum bequaertii | reverse complement strand
AGGTGGATGGGTTGATCGCTCGAGTTTTCACCCAAATTAAGGAGCAACTCAGAGTAAACACTGAGTGAAGGTATGGCTAGAGTGTTTCTTTTTTCCCTATTATCCTCTATGCAGTTGCTATTTTAGGTACACTATCACCTGTTGGAAAATGAATGCAGAGTTTGTTCATTCAACAGCAATTCCACTATGGTAGAGTCTATAGTTGACAGGTTCCAGGCCAAACAGAGGCAATTCCTTCCAGCAGTCCAATAACCACGAGCAGATACCTTCACAGTTGAATTGTTGGTTTGAGTGATTTGTTAAGTAGCTATCTGTGCTCTCAATTGGAACATAGTATGTTTTACCTTTTGCTACTTGTATCTGTCGATTTTTTCAGTCATTATTAGTCCTTTATGCTTTTAGGGTCTCCAGGAGACTTATTTTCCAGTCAAGATGCTTGATGTACTGCCATTTTAGTACCTTTTTTTTGGTGTGTCTTATTTTTCCAGGGGTTTGTTCTCTGGATTGTTGTGATGAGAATCCATACTCTCTCTAGTCATGTATATACTTTCCTTTATTATTTATTTTATTACTGATTTACCAAAAAAAATAGTTCTATTACTACTTTTAATAATCAAAAATTAATTAGCCTTACTTAAGACTTTTTCTTCTTAATGATCAACTTGAAACTTACATTATTGTTATAAGATCTAGTGAAGGGTTCACATATTTGAGAGATATTAGTGATCTTTCTTGAAAATTACTATAAAGAGACATGTATTCTTGACTTTGGTATTATCAATTACAATAGCATAAGTTGAAAGAGTATTTTCTACTATGACATTTGTGAAGAATTAATTACAAGATCAAATGGGAGGATCTTGGATCAATAATTGTTTAATTGCTTATATTAAAAAGGATGAATTTGATAGCATTTCTAATATATATATAAAAAAAAGGCATACATTGACTTCAAAATATGGTAACTCATATAGTTCAATTGTATCGTTGGCTAAATAATTTAAAATTAAATAAAAATATTTTAATTTTATAAATTATATTTATTAGATCAAAATTGACTTTGTCCTAATATAATTTTAGAGAACTTTATTAAGACAAATTATTGTCTGGGATTTATTGAAACTCTTAAATTTGGAATAAAGTAAAGTAGATAATCGACGGGGAATTACCCCTTTAAAGAGGGTTGTAATGACTCTATGTGTGATATTTTTATATATTATTTTGAAAATAAAATATGATATCATGATCTTGGGACATCATATCAATGGCATGTGCATATGATTAACTGCGTTGATTTATGTTTCGATTTGGATAATGACATGACAAATCATCTCGGTGAGACAGATTTAGCATTCTGAATACTTGATGGCTATTTAAGTGTGACGCATAGTTTTATAATACGCTATATGAGTTGGTGTATTTACTTTATGATGTGCTAGCTGCTACAATAAAGTGGATGACTTTGTATTGTTTGCTTAGTCGTGGTGTGTACGTAATTGGACTGTGACGTGTGAATGTTGATGTTTCATATTTTAAGTTGTGATAAATAAGTTTTAAATAGTCATTTATGACTATTTGTTAATATATGACGTGGTTGCAGTATAACTGGGGCAAAAGGTGGATACTTAATTGTTGTGTTCATTTTGTGTTATGTGCTCGGTTAAGATGCAATGACATACGTAGGTATGGTATTTAGTAGTTGGTATACATATACATCTTATGTTGTTAAGAAACTTCAAAAAAAACTACATAATCTTTAAAATTATCACCCCCTTCGCATAGAATTTGGTTAAAAATAACATTGAAATATATGTAGTATGAATATCAAATATAGATTAATCAAATGTTACTAATATGATAATTTAACTCAACTCTTAGATTTAACCTGAATCAATTGAATTTGATTTAAGTTAATAATTTAATATAATTATTAATTTAATTCGAATTAAATTAATTTAGTTTAAGTTTAACACTTGAGTTAAATCGTTATGTAAACAACATTTAATTAAAACAAATGTGATGTTCACAGTGGATATATTTCGATATTTTTCAACCAAAATTTAAGAGAAGGAATTTTTCTAAAATGCTAAAACTTAAAGATTTTTTGGAAAATTTTTAAAAATTTCTTAAACGACAAAAAAAATGTCTTTTATCATTTTTTAAATGATTTTATGATGATCATTGTTAGTTGCTAATTGATTTTATTTTAGTTAAATTGTTTTTACTAATAGTGGCAATTTTTATATAGAGTTTAAGATCTAAGGACTTAGGATGCTAAATAGTTTAATGTTAGGATTTGTTTAGTTGGAGGTTTATTAATGGAATGTAATATTATTCCATCGTTTGGGGTGAAGGTTTATAATGAAATGAGATGAAAAATGAGGGTTTCATATTGTATCACATTACATCCTAAACAGTAAAAGTAAAAAAAAAAAAAACCTCCGATTTAGAGGAGTTTAGGATAGAATATAAAATGACAAACAACTTTATACTATATTACATTATAAATTCTTCATCCAAATAACATTGAACATTTGTAACCACAGTTACGCTGTTATGATGTTTTGTTAAAACGACTGTTTTCTTCTTCCGCTGGAAGTTTCGGCCACTCTTTAACTTTGTTTCTTGCTTTGTAAGAACTCGAATTATTTTCCTTGGAAAAAAAAAAGACTTTGAAAGGCTAGTTTAATATTGCATTAAAATGGAAAAAATGATGTTATCAATCGAGAATGAACAAAAGAAGATCAATTTGATTGAATGGATATTAACGTTGTAGTCTTAACCTTATTGCTGGATGAGATAGATAGTGATGAATAACAACGTATTTGATAACACTTACGTTCAATTCAATGGCGCTACAATAAATTCTTTTTTCAAACAAATTGTCCATCATCTTCTTCCTTTACGATCACATCTTACAATTCTTACATTTATGATTTGAAAACTGTTTTTCTTTACAACATAAACACAATTCCTTACCTCTTCTCATAAAAATCCTTACTACTAATGTGCGTTTAACGCATTTCAAAAAAGACGAAATTGAAATTTGTTATCCAGATGTTTAGTTGAAGTTGATGATTGAGGCAGGTAAGGTGCAACAGGAATCATTAATGTTAAATCAGATGAGCATTCGAATTTAAAAAAGTGGAGCATCTATGACTTGTTTCGTCGCTAGCACATATAAGTTGTTTTAGCAAGTGATTTAGAATGAGTTTTAAGCTTGTTCCTTCGCTAGCACATAAAGTTGTTTTAACAAGTAATTTAAGTCCACTATGGAAAAGCCATACGGGTGAAGATTCAAAGAGAGAGGACCTATGAAACATAAAAATCTGTCAACCACAGTGCTCCCTGATTGTTCTTGTTTGCTTCGAGTGTTGAAACTCTCTTATGGGATCCTCTTCTCCAAACATTTTGGTCAATACTGAAGCATATTGCTTCAAACTAGGTTATGGATTACGAATGCAAACAATTAATCATATTTATACAACCACTCTTGCGTATTAGAACCACTAACATCAAGAAACTCCTTCCCAAAATGTGAGCGCTACAAATACAACACAAAGTAAGCATTTGTTTTACCTTTCCTAATTCACCCGTCTATAATCAAATGACGTAATCATGATTACTGCCAACCAATTCTGTTTTAAACAATTTGAAAGCTACCCAAATAATCATAATCTAAAATTGAAAAATAAAACATGGTATTTTAGGCATAACTTGAAAATTTGAACAAGAAATGCTTTCACTACCTGCTCTCATCCATGGGTTCATTTTGGTTACAAGAATGAGATTGTAAGCTCTTGTCATCTTGCCTGAATTCCTCGGGCGTTTTGGAAACTGAATCTTCAAGTGCCTCCAGGAAAGACAGAACAGTGAACTTGTCTGCAACATCCGAAAACTTGTCAGTGTTGGTACCATTTCCACGTTAAAGGCTTCACAACGAGATCACAAAAGCCTCTGCTAATAAGCAATGGTGTAGAGCTCAGTAGAACGTGTTTGGTCATTCTTTATTCCCTTTCTTCTTACCATTTCCATTTACAAACATTTCAATCTCACTTTTTACTCCTCGTGTTCTCAACTGTAACTTGCCTACTACATTAATTGGCTAATGAATTAACATAAAGTCTGAATGAGTTCTAGTCCGCAAAACAGCTCAAGGTAACACAACAAACTTATGCAGAAGACATAATACAAAAGCATTGTACAGGCCACTTACATTTACTAGGATCAATGCCAAATTGAGCCAAATCAATTTGCCCTGTTCGGAGAACCTAGAAACCGCTCTCAAATTGTTACCCTCATTAAATGGGGAAAAATTAAAATGTCGAGGTAAGGGAATAAAACACAGGCGTCTATTTTCCCATCTTACATAAGTGAAAGTAACAACTTGCTGACGGAATGGTGGGCTCTGTAGCAACTCTAAAATATCATCTGGAGTCCACTGACCCTGCAACCGCATAGTTCTTCAAAATGCACTGAAACATAAAGGAAAATTCATATACAATACTGTTTAATACCTCAGGCAAATATGACGCTAATCTTTCTTGCAGTGGCAACGTCTCAATCAATGGCAAAATCAGATCAGCTCTCAAGACGTCACCCAGTCCCAAGCCTAGAAAAAGGAGGGAAATCTCACATGAATGGAAATATTTGTAACAGACCAAGTAAATGAATAAAATATTTCTTACACAGTATGTGACTTTGAAGATGACATAAACACAAAAGGCAAAGAAAAACATAAATGACGAAGGAAGAACACTAGTCTTTTGGAGACCTGAATTGTATGTCTACAGATCTAGAAAACTTTATTGACGCTTTGAGAAAGCTGTAAGAATCCAGCAATTTAACAAGAGAGAAGATAGAGAATAAACCAAAAAATAGAACAATCAAAGGGATAAAATTAAAAAAGAGATGAGGAGAATCAGAAATTCTATGTTTGAGCTTATATCTTATGTGGTAGGACCCCTTAATATTTACAAATCACGGAAACAATGAACCAAATTTTACTCTCTATTGTCATCTAGTATTTTTCACTCTATGAACAGAAATTTTTTTGTTGTCAATATCACCTAGGTAAGACAAGGCCATGCCTAGATCAGTTATCTGACAGATTTCCCCATATTTTGACCTAAAAAGAACATACCAATAGCTTATAAATCCAAAAGTGCATGTAAGACCCTGCAGTTAAAACATGGTACCAAAATAGAAAAATACCCGTCAAGATACACCTCAAAGCTCGCTTTGGAGATTTTATTAGTTATGAATTTTATGCAGAAACCATCACAGACAACTACTAAGATATATGAATAGACTAAATAAGTACCTGCATCTTGATCTCCAGCGGTACCTGTAACATATACATCGGAGAAAGTCAAATAACAGAACAATATAGAACAAGATTTACTATTGTGACAGAATTCTCTAAGCAGAAATCATGATACCTCCAGGTTCAATATTACTCAAAATCCTTTGCAGGTCTTCCATTTTGACTGGTCCTGATGAGGACGTCACATCACTAATTACTTCTGTTCCAAGATTTGGGAGAACAAAGTTTCCAGCTCTGTAAGTAATAAAAGAAAAATAAATCAGGATGATGGCATCAATGCCAAGCAATACATATACATAACACATATAAATATAAGTCAAAGGGGGTAAAACTGGTCATGCTCACATCAAAATGTCCATTAAGAAGCAAAACTGACCAGAAAACAGAAAAACAGAGAATAAAAATACATGTTAACAAAATCCGACAGAGGGTACAAGTGTGTCTTGCATCTTTTTCCTCTTTCTTTTGGGGGTTTGTAGATGCGGGGGTAGAGGTGAGCTTGGGTAGGAGAGAGATGCTTAAAGGATAGGCAGATTGGAATTGTGTTTTTATGATAGAACATTAATACCTTGATGAAACATCATCCTCAAGCATGTCTTCAGAAATTGGTAGAGATGCAGAAACATCAGCGTCTTCTTCAGCCAGGAACTCTGTAAGATAATTGTCATCCAAATTTGCAGAGAAACTCAATAAATGAATTAATAGCACAAACAAAAGCTGTTGAATTATAGGCAAGCTGCTATTTTTGAACTATTGAAGATCAAAGGTAATCAGGATATTGGTAGCAAATAGTTGAAATAACATGGGTAAGAAAAGATGTGGATAAATCAACAAAAGGTGTAGCTGTATTTCAAGGAATGAGATGAGTATTCGGCCCAAACCCAAGCTCTATCAGGTTTTACAGGCCCACACCCCAGTTCGTTCAGTCTTTGACAGGCCCGAAAATCACTATTCATCAATAAACAAAACAACGTCGTTTTGTTCTATTTATAAAACGACATTTCAACAATACACAAAACAATGTCGTTTTGTTACACATACAAAATGATGCTGTATATGAAAGAAGTTTGGACTTCAGGTTGTGAAGATCGAGCCCGAGCTCACATCGAAGCCCAAGAAAGGGCCCGAGTTGTGCCTGAAACCCTATCAACTTGAGCCAAAACTATTGACTTCGGCTTGGACTAGGCCAAGCAAAGCTCAAAGTCTCTTGCTATCCTTAAATGGGAACCAACAAGAGGTGTGCAGAAAAACTGAGGATAACGTAGCTTGAAGAATTAAAAAGGATGCAAAAAGAAGATTTAGGAACATAATAAATTGGAAGATTTATGGTACTTTGCAAAAAATAATAGATGATAGGTAGTAGAATTGTCAAAACTCAAATGGAACATAAATTTACCTAGTGGCCGATTAATAAAATAGTTGACAGAGCTACATAATTGCCAGTCATCTTCCTCCCTTGGCTCCTATCAAAATATGAAAAACCCAAATCTATCATCAACAAATTTATGTTAAACGCGATTGTCAAAAAACACACGGCAATTAAACCTCACTTGCATCCAAAAGAAAAATTTGCGGTCATCTGTGCTGAACTTTAAGATGTAAACCCTCCCAGACGCTTGGTTAACCTGAGCAAAACAAATACGACAGCACAAAAATCAACTGCAAGACCCAAAACTTCCCAACGTACAAAGTTGTAAACCTTAAATGTTACCTTCTCAAAAACTGCTTCATCCGGAAAAATTATCTGATCCTATAAACCAATTTGTCAAGTTAAACCAAGAGTTATAACAAACTAAAATTACATGACACATAGCACAAAACAATGACCAGTCAATTTCTAGTTCGTTCAAACAATTAGGAGTTGAAACTGAAAAAAAAAAATTTTAAAATATGATATTCAACATAAAATTCAAAAGCCACCACTATAAACTTTATTGTTCAGCCGTTAAGCATTATAACCGGTTGCAACTGAAATCATGTTGATATTTGGGAAAGGAAAAAAGGATACATCTTCCACAACATTTTTACTGCGATCTAGCCACAGAAAATGGACCAATCCCTCCTCACCCTGAAACGTTCAAAAAGAGCAAGGGCATTAATTTGAAAAGATGAATCAAGATATAGTTCGCATACATTTACATCTATTTATATACAAATGCTTCTGAAAAATAACATAACACTGATTAATGAAACAGCTGTTTTCAGTAATTCCAGCAGGAACACTTGGAAGAAGAAGGACCAACTACCCTTCCTATGCGAACAAGCCCCTTTCGTGTGTCAGGAATGACCCTTTTCCCTTCAAAAACCATTTTACCAGCACGAAACTCCAGCATAATTTCCTGCAAAGAATAAATACTTTAATGTAAAACTACAACATGACTACTAATCACCCTTAGCTACAAAAGTCCAGTTGTAAAAAAAATGACCCTGACACAATATACAGAAAATAAAATATAGTTATGATGTTCATTTATAAAAACAAGACCCAAGGTAAGAAAGTGTCACCATGAAATGTTTCAAGTACTTCCATATCCCGACAACTAGTCATTTACATACGACAAAATACAAGAAAAGAGAGAAAGTAAATAAATGAGCAACATACAATAATTCATTTTTTGAAAAAAAGAAGAAGAAGAAGGCAACCCAATCCAGAAGTGCCAAGATGGACCTAATAACCAAAAAGTTTTGCTAAATATCAAAGACCAATATCACAAAACTCGAAAGGATAAATGAAAAAGCTGGAGCAATTAAACTCTCCAGCAGGATCGATATAGGTTCTATGAACCAAAAACAAATGTTAGACCACAAGTATCAATATAAAGAAATACACACACATATGTCCAACCTTACCTGCATTGAGGGGAGAGTTTCGGTTGAGCTAGAACCCATTGATACACTTGTTTGAGTTGTTGAACGATAAAACACCACTAGACGAACCAAAAAGAAAACAAAAGTGCAAGGTCACATTGGAGCGATAGGAAAAGTAAAAAAGCAATCATATAATGCAAAAATTAACAGCGTACAACAAGATGCACAGGAAAATCTGAAGCAAACGCAAGCTGGGTGAAGAACATATCATCAGAAACTTAACAAAATCCAAAAAACTAGGGAACTTCATTATCCAAATTAAGTCAACAGAAAAAGGCAATCGTCAAAACAAAACATCAAAAATATAGATAGGAAACAGAAATATCAGATCGACATTGACAGAAAGATATTACCTTCCCGTGAGGATTTGAATCAGTGCAGGAATCAACCCAAAACTAAGAGCAAAAGGGTTTTCGATTATCTTACGTTTCTTTAATTACCGCTAATTTTAAAAAGCAGTAGACGTCGTAACAACAGGCTTGGGCCGGAAACTGTCGGGACGGGCATTAATAGTGTGTGATGGTGGGCCATCGCTTCAGCGGACAACGTAATCCACCCGTAATCATAGTGCGTGGGTCCGCGCTCTCAAGCAGTTTTTATCTGGTAGTTCGTTATGTTGTCTAAACGATAACACATGAATTTATCACTATTATTGATCTGAGTATTTTATTTATTTAAATTTTATTATGTTAATATTTCTGTCAATTAACTTAAATTAAATGATAATTATTTTATTACTATGAATATGACATTTTAATTATTAATTGATTAGATCATTTCAAAAATGAATTTATCACTATTATTGATCTGAGTATTTTACTTATGTAAATTTTATTATGTTAATATTTCTGTCAATTAACTTAAATTAAATGATAATTATTTTATTACTATCAATATGAAATTTTAATTATTAATTGATTTGATCATTTCAAAAAGAAATTAACTCCCTAAATATAATCACATTATTTGAGTAAATACTAGAATTAAAAAACTAAGATTGTGGTCCAATATTATTCTCTCCATCACTAATTAGATGATACAATATATTTTAAAATTAAGATTCCTATATTCCTTAATTATTTATTCTTTTTTGAAAATAAGAGGTTCAATCCATTAAAAATATTTATGTACATTATCCTCACAACTTGAAAACCTTCTCATTCTTATGATGTATCCACCTTTCCCTACTTTATTGCTGATCTTGTTCTCTTCTAATAAAGGAGAATTTAAGTGATATTGCGATTCATTCGCCATTTTTTGGATGCTTCACCTATCCTCTCCTCATTGTCTTCTCTAGCATACTCCTAATGTTCACTCATTTATCTCTCTCTCTAAGATTTTCTCTTTTTGTTCCCAATTGCCCTTCACCTTCAAACTCTTCTTTATCCTTACCTCTTTTTAGCATGTGCTTCCCTTGCTTGCCTGAGTTCCTTTTGTGTTCAAATTTTCAAAATTTTGTTACCTTTTTTAGTAATGAACTTGGGCAAGAACTCTTTCGATAACCTTTTAACAATTTCCTTCCCTTTTATGGCAATAGAGCACGCTTCAACAACTAACTCTTCTTCACTCTCTTTAAACTCTAACCTTGTATTCCCCCTACTACCTAATCTCATGAGCCAATCTTCCTTTGGCTCTCCTCTATCTTCACAATCCAAAATTAGTGAATCATGCTTTCGCCTCTATCAATCCTAATCTATGCTAGTTGTCTCAGGTATCATAATGTTGATTGTTGCCTTTTCCAACTTTATTACTCCCAATTTAATGCTAGATGTTGTTGGAATTTTATATTAAAAACTTTCGTACTGTAAGTATACAGATCATAGCTTGCAGTATAAAAGGTATTGTTCCCTTAAGGATTGATTAGTCACCTAACAACTTGAATGCACTTTGTCTAAGGTAATAAAAGATTGGATGAATTGAATTAAAATAAATTAGCTGAAATTGAAATAAACTAATAAAACTAAACAATGGAATAATTGATGCTAGCAATAAGAATAATGTTAATCAATAATGGAAACATAGGAGTTATTCTATCCTTGATTTGTCTTCCCTTTATCCTCTTAATTTAATTATGTTTGACTATGGATATCCTAAGATTTTGATTACCTTCTCTTGAGATCTAATCAAGTAATCCCAACTGAAATAGATAATAACATAATTGCATCCTCTTGATTTACAAAACTACTATTAACTATTCAATTATATTTGAAACAATCCTAAAGATAATTAACTCATAATTAAGTTCTCTCTTTAATTGTTTAACCTGATATTTACCAACCTATTAAGTTACCAACTCTAATTACGCATCTCAACACATATAACTTTGATTCTATCTCTCAATTCTTATCAAACATAAGCATAATAAATATCATAAAGCATTAATATATATTGAATTCAACATGAATAAAGTTTAACAAAACAATTCAAGAATAATCCTTAATATGGATTTAGAAATCTATAATCATGTTCAACATCCTACTAATCAAAATTAACATCCAAAACAATGAAATATAAGAAGAGAAAAGAAAGACAATAACTTTATGTCTTGATCTAGAAATTTTGGAAATACTGGAGTTGATCTTGATGTCTCCACTTTAATCTGCTTGTTTATGATGTACAACCTCCTTTTTGTTGTTTTCTTTTCCTTAAATATTTCTTGAGACTTCTAGGGTTCTTTTTAGAGTTTTCTCACTTATTTTTTGTTCCAAAAATAGCCTTGAAAGGTCAAATTTTCACAAATTTTATGTGCTGAAAAAGTCGTGGACAATCGTGCATCCTATCCATGCCCTCTGTCATGATCGAGCATGGGAGACACAATCGTGACAGAGACTCATCCCATGCAACTGCTTCATGCTTAATTGTGCATCTTCCTATTCTTCAAGTTCGTCTTCATCTTTTCTTCAATCTTTCATGTTTCCACTCACTAATAAACACATCAAACAACCTTTGAAACATAGAATTAAGATCAAACCATTGCTCTAAAACAATCAAACAATTAAAACACACAAAAACAGTTTGAAGAACAAAATTATAAATCCTAAACACATAATTATCATCTAATAAAACACTTCAAAACACACTTAAACCTCTAGAAAACATGCTATAATATACACCTATCAACATTCCTATACTTAAATATTTGTTTGTCCCCAAGAAAAACTAAAATGAGAAATAAACAAAACACATAAACAAGTAATCATGCAATAATGCAATATGGTACAATGGCATCAAACCTTAAACATCAACCACTTAAAAAGTGCCAATATACTTATTCCATTCATGTTTAAGTGCTTTAATTTGAATATACATATTAATCAAAATATTGACACCTATTCATGCACCTATGACATTTGTAAGCATGCATTTATTATTTTTGATTAATTAAAAAGGTAAACTATAGTAACCCTTCATGAAAATTCTTATTATTTTTAAAAGATTAATAGGTTTAATTTTATTGCAAGCACCAACTTTTTAGATTTTCTTTAACGATCACCTAGTCTTTTGACACGAAGGCAAACAATGTCCAATTACTCAACTAGGTTATGTTTTTTATTTAGCTTGGTTGGAGTGTCATTCTAGCCTTTAAAGTGAAGACAAACATTTTGTTGTAAATGCCTTCAGTTGCTCAGCCATATCACAACTCTCAACTGGCTACTAGCTTTATTCTTAACCCAATTTTCTTAAAAAGGGCTAGTGAAATAGGAATTTTATTTAACATGCTTTTTTTTTTAATTTCTTAGCCTACCTCATTTCTTCTTAGCCAATCACTTTCATAAAGGTTACTAATGATGCCTGTCAATTTAAATGAATGTAATTATAAATGTATCCAAACATGTGTCATAAAGTAAAAGAATATGTATTGTAGCACCACACTCCCGCAATGACCCGAACCCGACATCGTGGGTGATATTTGAGTTCGTGCCCCGCGAGAGTAGTATGCTAAGACATTCAATCACTCAGAAATCGGTACTTTTTTTTAATCGCAAAACACAGTACGCGGAAAACGATACTCAAATTGGGCCCATATTCATTCATAAACATTATCAATCAACACAATTTTCAATAGCCATTTGGGCCCCATTCACATTTACAAAATACTTGAGTCATTTCGGAATACAAATTTTTACAAAAAGATGCGGAATATATAATTCAATACAAAATAGGAAAAACACAAATGCAGACGCGAACTGATCCCGATCTCTATCCTTCACTTGTATGCTGTAGGTATACGCCCGTTAGCCTAACGGGGTATTCTTCTGAACCTAAAAAATATTTGCAAATTTTGGGTAATTTTTGCGAACTCAGTGAGTGACCATCATTGATGGCTCACCCAATCACATAGCACATAATTCACACATTTCACTTTATTTCGCATTTCACATTTAAAACACTTAAGCATTCATATCATTCATATATAATGCACATAAGACTCGTTTTCATTCTTATTGTTGTAACTGAGTGCCGATCACATACAAACTGGCTACTCAAGTCACAACGCCTTTATTTGAGCATGCATTTTAGGAAATGCATCACATACTGATCATGTCATATTACATATGATGTTAAATCAGAAAATCACATTCATCAGACCTGAGCCCGGCATTCAACTTTAAAGTTGAGTATCACTTTTCATTTACATGCCAATAGCACTTCAATGTTTAAATCAAATATCACAATCATCAGACCTCCTGTCCGGAAACCAACATACACAATCACATCTACATAATTATTCAATAGTCATATAATACAGAATTTCAAATAACAAACAATAATGTGAGACC
>JANIJF010000209.1:27937811-27948810 GCA_024520955.1 Erythroxylum bequaertii | reverse complement strand
TAATTATTCATGTTCATGCCTAAATGAAGAAATTACCAATTTACCCTTGTCGTTTAAATTAATTACCTTTATGTCCCTTACTATGATTAGATACGTTTAATTCTTTACATTCATTTCTTAATACACCCAGACATATTATAATGCTTCTAGGGTATATATTAGGGCCTTACAAGCAAGTTCTAGAACCATTCAACTACACATGATAACACAAATGAGAGGAGAAAAAGAGCTTAAAATGTTTTGAAAATTTTGCTCTTAGGATCAAAGGCTCACAAAAAAGATAGGTTTATGTGTGTAAATAATATGTAATTTTCATTCAACTTGAATATTTTAATGATTACTAATAATATAACTTATAAAAGTAAGTTTATTCTAACTATCATCCTTTTGCATACTAATTCAACTCAATATTCAATAATGAAGTAAAGTAATGATGGATAGATTTCAATTAAGTCAATATATCAGTTCATAAAATTTAGTAACTATGATTATACTAAGCTTAAGAAAATTATTAAAATCAAATAATTAACGCCTTCCCCACACTTAATGTTGTACATTATACTCAATGTACACAATATAAGTATATAGAATAAGTGAGAGGTTAACTGATACTTTCCTGAGTAGGACAATTTTCTAATTCTGATGCATCCAATATTAGACTAACATCCTTGTAAAACATAAATGGAAAAGGGATAAAAACATAAAGAGAAAATAAAAATAACGCACAAATATGAAACAAAAATATTATTAACTATAATTTTAGATAAAAGAAAATAAAAAATACACAATTAATAAAGAAAAAGAAAGATTATGCAAAAATTAAACATCTCTCTTATTATGTGATCCAATCTGGTCCGACAAAGGAGGGTCCTTCGGATGATAATCTTGTACCAATGGAGAGGCTACTGAGGAAGTGCCCTCATAAATGGTGGAGGCTGGAAATATATGTTTAAACTGCTCACCCTTAATAACATTAACTTTCCAATCCACCCAACTGTATTCTCGAGTCTTCCTATTTGCTCAACCACAGTCTTGAGTCATCCTACTAGCTTAATAAGCTCTACCTTTTGAGTACCTAGAAGCTAGGACACCTATCTCTCCAACAGTGCTATTTTTAGTTAAGTTAGGTGTTGCATCCTAACTCTAAGGCCCTCAAACTATCTAACTCTAAGGTTGCTTCTGTCGTCTCAGGTAGCAGTGGTTGTGGTTACAATAGTTTCTTATCTACATATTGCTCCACTCTATCTCCACCCTTTGTTGTTGGCTCATTGGGCTCCCCATAAGTTTGTATGTTACCTATGGGTCCTTGAAGTCTGCTGACCATGTGCATACCTATCATGATATCTAGGTTGCGTGTTACTATGGTGCCAACCTATCGCATTGGTGGTAATTAGTCGAACATCTCCATTCGTCATGCTAGTCAGGTTATATAAGGACCAACACAGATGGTGTCGACCTTTTTTTCTTCACTCTGATGCCTATTAAATTAGGCAAGCACGTGCCCCATATGAATAGATGTTGAGCAAGTTGTATATCTAACAAAATCCCCCAATACACCGAAAGTATAAGGATCATATCTTGTAGCATATAAAGTTTTCATTCCCAAGAGGAAATAGATAAAAAAAAATTGAACCTAACTTTGTCTTCAGAATGTGATTTGAATGAAAATAATTAAAATAATTAATAAAACTAAGAAAATAACAAGTGAGTTGCCAAATTAATTTAAGGTTTGATCAAGGATGTTAACTTAGGTTTTATTCTTTCATTATTTTGTTTTCTATTATTGATCAATTATATATTGATCTTAGATTTCCTAAGGTATTTATTACTCTCTCTCAAGACCTAATCAATTAACCCTAATTGAATCCAAAAATTCCGGATTTGCAACCCTTAAATTCCCAATGTTTTCAATTATATCTGAAGTTATCTATTGGACAATTAATTTCTCATATAAGATCTCCCTTCGAATGACTTAATTTGATAATTACGAGACTTATTAAACTACCAACTCTTGTTGCACAATCTAATATGATTACTTTTGACTCACTCTCTCAATTTGTTATCAAGTATTAACATGCACAATTATCACAACACCATAATATGTATTGAATCAATAATAATCAAAGTCACAAAATAAATTTATAATAAACCCTAATTTGGAATTTAGAAACTCATAAACATAATAAACATCTTGGAATTTAGATTACATATCAAGATTGATGAAATAACAAAAGGAAAAGAAGAAAAACTCTATTTAGGTCTTGATCTAGAAAGTTGGAATTTTTGGATGTTCTTCTTAATCTCCCATGTTTGATCCACTTTAGTGTGTTGGTTGCTGCATTTTTAGTGAGTTTTTATGTTTTTAAATAGTGTATTAGGGTCTACTTTGTTCAGTTCCAAAAATGCCCCCAATCCCTAAAAATGATGGAAAACTCACGCATTTTGGAAAATTTCTCTCTGTCACGATCAGGACATGGGAGTCACGATTGTGACCTTGGAAAATCCTTCCCATGTCACGATCATGGCCCTACCCATATAGCTCCTTGTTCATTAATTTTCTGATTTCCAACACTAATAAACACATCAAACATCTCAAGAAACATTACATTAAGATTGAAATCATGATCTAAACCATATTGACACTCATATTAACACAATTCTAAGCCTATACATATGATAATCATCTAATAAACACCTAAAAACACATTAAAACATATATCAAAACATAGTACAAACTATACCAATAAATATCCGCACACTTAAACTTTTGCTTATCCTCGAACAAAAACAAAAAAACACATACTCAAACAAACCAAGCGCAAACACTTAACAAGACACCCATGCAACATGCAATAATAAGACAATGACATCAAACTTTATGGAATCAATTTAACCGCAAATATCAATTATTTCAAATAATGCCAACATACTGACATATGCATTTCATGGTTAAGCAATTTGAATTGAATATACATATTAATCAAAACATTGACATCCTAGCCATTCGCCTTTAGCACTTGCACACATACATTTATAATTAGTAATCAATAAAAATGCAATTATTACTAATTATCCCTTCATGAAAATTTTTTCTATTTTCAAATATTAGTAGGTTTTATTTACTGAAATGCCATTTTTTATTTTCTTTAACGTTAACTTACTCTTTTGACGTGAAGGTAAACATCTTATCATGAATGTCCCTCGATTATTTAATTAGGCCATTTTTAAAAAACTAATTTATTGGACATTTTGTCATAAATGCCCCTAGTTACTCGGCTATATCACATTCTCAACTGAATAACAACTCTATTCTTAACTTAATATTTGTTTCAAAAGGCTCACCATAATAGTTATTTATTTAACACACATTTTTATCACATTCTTAGCCTACCTAATTTTTTTAGTCAGTCATCCTCATTAAAGGTTACTAATGATGCTAACTCATTTAATTGACTTATAATTATAAATTTATACAAAAAATATAATTATAAATTTACACAAAAAAATTCCTAAAATTAACAAAATGAATATCATATCCTAATTAACACGCATATTCAACCAAAAGTACTTAAAATAAAATTCACAAGTAAATATGCCTTTACAAATTAAATGAACATGTTCAAAGCTAAGCTAATTCCATTAAATTATTGTTATTGACATATTCACACAATTCACACATATGCCACAAATGTTCACACAATGTCAACCTAATCAAAAATTAAGGTAACATGATATTCAAAATTCACAAACATGACATGCCAATGCACAATCCTCCGCACACTTAAACAACACATTGTCCTCAATGTGAGAGAACAAACAACACATAAATGAAAATGAAAATGACAAGAAATAACAAAAAGAAAAGGTTATGAGCATGGAACCCCTTATGAAGGTTTAACATCTTGAGTAATGAATTACTTGTATATCTTTTTGATATCGCATCGCTGTCATTGCTATTCGTGCACCATCTCCTTCATAAGTTTGTTGTTATCAGAAACCAAATTGAAAATCTTCTCCCAACCTTCCTCTTTATCGTCTTCTGTGTCTTCACTTGATGAGACCTTAGTTTGCTGTTGTGGTGGTGTAGAACTTGAATTAGCTTGTCCAATCCAGTTTTTAACATGAGTTTTGGAACTAACATCTTAGAGTTCCATATGATTGAACACCAAGATTTTAGCTAGCCTTAAGTGAGTATGATTTAAAAACTCAAGAAAAACAATGGTTAGTCATTCAACATCAACACCATAGTAAACAACAAGTGTAGTAACAATATTTCTCATGCCAAGATAACTACATTTCTTTTTAAGAGTAGTAACTATCAATTGAAAAATATAAGTGATTTTCTAAACTTTTTCATTATTATTCGTGCACCACGAAATGAATAATTCTTTAACAAAACATTTGTTACTTTTTGATTTATCAAAAGTAGTCTGGCATATAAACTTATGCAGTAGTAACTTCCCAGGAGTAAGAATGACATTAGTATGAGCATTCAAGCAACAAAGTTATCCATCCCCGTTAAATGTTTCTAATAACTCTTGACATAAAAAAAACATCATGTTTTTCAATTATGTTCGATTATGGAAATCCACCAATTTTGGACATAACATTATAATTCCAAGTATATGGTTGACCCCTTAATTGAAACCAAAATTCAGTTAGATCTCATGGCACAAATTGTAAGGTAGTATAAAATTCAAGGGTTTATTCCTTATACACAATATAATCAAAAGTAATAAATTTATCCTATTGAATTTTATGACTCAAATTCTTAACCTTTTCTATCAACCTTATATTGTTTAAAATATCAAATCAAAATATCTAGGGGCACTAACAATCCTAGAGTGAAAAGTTTGGAATCAAATACCTTCGTCTTCTGAATAAATCGGAAAAGGATCTTTAAAGTCTGTAGCCTTATCAAGTGCTCCTCTCCTCTCCATTTGTACTTTTCCCTTCGATTATGAGAGTTTAAAACTTTGTTTGATTCTTGGTTCCATGAATGAGTGTATACCTACAAAATAAACCAAGAACACAACAAAATACACCAAACGCAAAAAGACTTAAATAGAGAAAAGAACCATGAGATCTTGTAAAAACCACTCCAAAAATGTAAGATTTGTATGGAAATTATGAAATATGTATAGGAGGAACGAAAATCTAGTTGAAAGATGCAAGAACAAGGCATAACCCTAAGGAAAGTGAAGAGAGAAGTAGAGAGATTTATAATGGTGACTAGGTTTTAGAGAGATAAAGTGTGTGTGAAATAGTGTTAGGGTTGAAGAAGGAGGGGTAAATTTGCGTTTGGGAGGTGAAATTCAGGTTGTTCCTTAGTCTGGCAACACGTCATGATCATGAACCAAACCATAGCCATGCATGATTGAGACTTGAAATGGGATAATGGTGACACATTTCAACATGTTACGATCATGTTACAATCGTGACATGGAAGTCATGATTGTAACATTCTGAAATGTGTCACCCTTGTCCTATTTCATCTTTTTTTTTTCTTTATGTAACCTTTGAGCTTGCTTCCTTAACTCATAATAACTTTGAAAAAAAGAAATTTAGCCATCCAAACCACTCAAAAAACAGTAAAAATAAAACCATAATACTATAATTCAATACCAACCTAACTACCAAAATTTGCTAAGTTATGGTTGTTTGCTTGACCATTCATCATTCAAAACATTTTTAATCATTGGAAAGGAATGAAATTATTTCCCTTTCTTATCGAAATACTCCTCTAAGATATAATTTACATCTACGTCTGTTCACTTTAAAGGCTTCTTTATTTTGATTTTCTAATTCTAGAGCTTTATGTGTGTATACATAGGTTACTTTTAAAGGCCCACTCCACCTTGATTTGAGTTTTCTTGGGACAACTTCAATCTTGAGTTATCTAATAAAACCGCATCTCCCACTTTGAACTCTTTCTTCTTAATATGAGAATCATGCCACTTTTTCACCTTTTCCTTGTATAATTTGACATTCTCATATGCATTTAGGTGATCGAGTTTGTTCAATTATAGGAGTCTTTGCTCACCCACTTGCTTCCAATCAACATTTATAACTTTTGTCAACCAGTACGCTCTATGCTCAAGTTCGACAGATAGATGACACACTTTACCAACACAAGCCTAAAAGGAGTCATCTTGATTGGAGTTTTAAAGGTGGTTTGATAAGCCTACAAGGCATCATCCAACTTTAATGCTTAGTCCTTCCTTGAACTATTTACCATCTTCTACAATATTCGTTTTAACTCATGGTTCATGACTTTCATTTGTCCGCTTATTTGTGTGTGTGGAGGGGGGGGGGGTATGAAATGGTTACAGGATGGTGAACTCCATATTTTTTTTAAAGAGAATCAAAAGATTTATTGCAAAAAATGCATTCCTCCATCACTAATTATCGCTCATGGCACTCCAAACCTATTTAATAGTATTTTAATAAATTTCTGCACTACTTTGCTATCATTTGTTGGATTCGTCATGGCTTCAGCCCATCTTGACATATAGTCCACTTCATTAGGCCTTTAGTTGTTGTGGCTTCAACCTATTTTGACACACAATCCACTTTTACTAAAATATACATGTTTCCCATGCTCCATAACACAAATTTATATGTTTTGATTATCTTGAGTATGAAGACCCTTAAATTTTAGACTACTTTATATTAACTTTAGATAATTTGTGGTTTCGATTAGTTGGAAATCCTACAATGAGGATTATGGGGTTATGGGGGACTATATGGTTTTCCAAAATAAAAAATTGTTAAAAAAACACTCAAATTTTCACCCAAACAAATATTGGAAAAAATTTAACAGGGTTGGATGATTTAATCCAAAAAATGCACCTAATTATGTTATTTAGAATTCTGAACACTTGTTATTATATAAATTCATGTGCCAAACTATTTTCCTAAGACTCAAAGTAACAAGTGTTCTAAAAAAGATTTATGTGTCTTTTAGTGCAGAGATCATAAGATTCAGGTTTGTACATCCACCCATATTTTCCAAACAATAGTTACTTTGCTTAATATGAAAAGTAGCTATGTAGCCATGGGTTTTCTTGTCACTACTGTGGCTAAATTGTAAGGTGTTATTGTTGATGAACTAACCTATGTTTTTCCCGAGTATTTAAATCATATGCATTTGAGGTGAGCTGAGATCTTAGAGGTCCATCTATTAAACTCAAGATATCAGTTTGAAATCAAAAGTTAAAAATAGGATAGGTTGGGTGAGTTCGAGTTCCACAATAAATCCAACAAGTCTTATCAAGTAAGAAATGTGAGGAGGAAGAAGAGGAAGGTTAGGAGAAAGTGCTTAACAAAATGGAAGAAAATAATAAACACTTAGACGATCGTTTGGACACTATAGAGACATAACTGAAGGAGGTCATGCTCCATCAACATCAACAGTGGTATCAAAGGAAGAAATTGCTTAAATATTTCCTTGTCCAAGGTGCCCAAGTTCCATCTCCAATATCATCACGACCCAAATCACCATAAGTTTTCTTGCTCTTACTTTTTATTTACTGTATTTATCTTTATTTGTCTTGTTTGTTTACCATATTGAGGGCAACGTGTTGTTCAAGTGTAGGGACGTTTACCATATTGAGGACAACTTGTTGTTCAAATGTGAACATTTTGTTGCATGATGTGAGCATGGTGTGAATGTGTCAATGGCATGAATTGAATGGAATTGGCTTACCTTTGAAAATGGTCATTTAAATTGTAAAAGCATATTAAGTTGTGAATTTTTTGTTTTGAGTGTCTTTAGGATAAGTATGCATGCTAATTAGGATATAACACCTATTATTTCACTTTATGACATTTATTTGGATACACTTATAATTGCATTCATTTAAATTGGTAGATATAATGATTACCTTTTAATGAGAGTGATTGACTAAAAAGAAAAGAGGTAGACTAAAAAATTTAAAAAAATGTTTAAAAAAAATTCCTATTCTGCTAGCCCTTTTTTAAGAAAATTAGGTTAAGAAAAAAGTTGGTAACAAATTGAGAGATTAAATCAAGTCATATGTGTTAAGGTTTGCAAAAAAAGTTGGTAACTTACTAAACCTATAAATATCAAATTAATGAATAATTGAAGAGATATTTTAATTATCAATCAATTATCCTTAGGATTGCTTCAAATGCAATTGAATAGTTACGAGTAGTTTATTAAATCAATAGGTTGCAATTATATTATTATCAATTTCAATTGGGATTACTTTATTAAATCGAGAGAGAGTGAGAGTAATCAAAACCTTAGGATATTTAGGATTAATCATAAATTGAATCAACAAGAAAAAAGGGAAGACAAAACAAGGATATAATAATTTCTAAGGTTCCATCATTGATTTACATTATTCTTATTACTAGTTCAATTATCTAGTTATTCAATTGTTTAGTTTTATTAGCTGTTTTAATTTTAATTATTTATTTTAATTCAATTCACAATCTTTATTACCTTAGACAAATTGCATTCAAGTTGTTAGATGACTCATTAATCCTTGTAAGAATAATACCTTTTATACTACGAGATACGATCTGTATACTTGCAGTATGAAAGTTTTAATATAAAACTTACAACACTCGTAGTAGATTTCAACATTGTGATAATTCAAATCTTCCATTTGTTAGAGCATAGTTGACATGTCCTTATCATGGTGCAAGCTTAAATCCTTCAAGCTTCTCATCAACTTATTAGGAAATTTGTAACAACATAAATATTACTCTATGTCCTTTATTAAAGATGGCAATGGGTCGGATTACTTTATGTTTTTTAAATTAAAAAAACAACAACGTTTTTTATAAAATGACTTCCTTTTGTATCTTTCTGTCGGGCCACGGGACGGGACAGTAGGGATAGCTTTGGCCTGAGCCCAACCCGTGGCTCAATTGGGCTAAGCAATCTCAGCACATGGCCCAGTCAACTTGGGGTAGTCCATAGCTTGGTCAACTTTGGGTAAAGTCGGGTAGGGCCGAGCTAGGCCTAGGGATGGCAATGGGTTAACCCATAGGCCTAAATTCAAGTGTTTCAATAGGCCGACCCATGGACCAAATCAAGCCTAGACCAATTCGAGACCTAACTTTTCTACTTAGAAGAGTTAGGCCTCGAGTAGGCCTAGGCCTAAGCAATTCAAGCTCATACTCAATTAAAAGAAAAGACGTTTTACACTTTAAATTTTTAAAAAAATTATTTTAAAAAACTTACGAGATCGACCCATAGGTCAGTCTATTGCCATCTCTAGCTCGGCCGGGTCAGGTGAGCTAGGCCACATTTTTCATCCCTATCCTTTATCTTTAGAAACTCCTTTTAGGACTAGCATGCTCAGTTCATCAACACCCATATATATTTATTATCATGTCTTTTCGACACCCCACTATAATGAAATTCAAAATTTACCAAAATCTACAAAATATTGGGCATTTTTATCAATGACATGTAACATAATACATAACGAGATGATTATAAATGGAAATATGTACAATAGAAAAACTAAATAAGATGAACTAAGAAAAACTGTGACTGACTAAAGTATATGTTATAGTGTTAATTACAAAAACACAATTGAGTAAAGTACATTTAACTCACTACAATAATATAGGGTTAATTACAAAAAACACAATAAGGAAGGAAAAATAGAAAATGACAAAGAGTCAAGAATTGAAATGATTATTTCCTTCAAAGAGGATTCTTTCGTAGTGCAAAATGTTTATATTGAATTAGAGTTACAAATGAATATTTAGAAAATGATACATATTCCAAAAGAAAAAAGAGAAGAAAAAAACTAGGCAATCTCAATTTGGGGCAATTATAGTGTACAAATGTTTATACCTGACAGTAACTACCTTATGACATGTATATACTTAACATATGTTTTTCATTGCTATAAGGTGACATGTTATCTTAAGGAAATCAAGTGAACATTAATAAATGGTTGACATCTTAATTCCAGATATATTTAGTTTTGAAGAGAAATTGAGAATTAAATTTAACCTAAAGAAAAATTGAGAATTAAATTCAACAAAAAATACAAAGTTACAATTACTGGTAAGGAAAAGACAAACAATTTGTGTTGGACCCCGTTTCCGGAGCCCAACATCGGACACGGAAGCCTGAAACTTGAGCGTGGAGGGAAGACTTGGAAATTGAAAATTTAGAAGAAAAGAACCCTCGGAAGCAAAGGGGGGCGTCGCCGCGGCGGGGGAAAAATTCTTCGCCGCGGCGAGCACACACGAGGATTACGTCGCAACGAACACTTTAAATGGGTCTTGCGTAGCCGTGAACTTATGGGAGTCCATGAAGGAGCTCCATGCCACTAGCGGGCAGGCAGGAGAAGCCTTTTGTCAAAGTGCACTTGACTTACTTAAGGGACCACCACAAACCCATATAACATGTATTTCATATCTTGTAAACTTGTTGCCCAAAATGGCACATTTCTTTCAAAACTTGATTTCATAACAATAACATCGTTTCAAAAATCAATATTCCTTCAAAACCTTTTCCATAAACCAATAATGCAATTCATATACAAACATGTAGTACATTCTTAAAGCATTCAAATGCAACAAATGAACATGTATAAAGTAGTTAAAAATCCTTTATTTCCGTTCTTTCAAAAGAAGCATTTATAGCTTATTGTTCAATTATAAAAGTGTAACCCACCTTGAAATCCTTGCTTGTAAACTTGCTTAGGAATGTCTTTCCTCTTGTTCCTCTTGCTCCTCTTGCCCCACTTGATTTCCTTAAACAATAACCAAGATTCCATTCAATTTGGTGTAGAAGTCGGAAAGTCATACTTTAACAATTTGAACTATAACTTATGCTGAAACAAAAATTCTATGCTCAACTTCCATCCAAAATTGGAGATTCTTAGGGACTGAATTTGGACTCCATTCCTTCATACAACTTGTATCCCTATGTCTCTAGTTTACAACGAATCAAAAATCACCTCATTTGGACATCTACAGCAAAAGTTATGCCCAAAATACT
>JANIJF010000209.1:27074440-27085306 GCA_024520955.1 Erythroxylum bequaertii | reverse complement strand
CTAGTAACATATACAGTACAGCTGTATAATATATCAATATGGATTATTTTGTAATTTTTAAAAAGTTTAGGGACTATTTTATAAATTTAAAAAATATCCCGAAACAGTACCCGGTACCAACCGGTACCGGTACAATTCCGTTCTAGAGCCCAATCCGATACCGAGCCCAGTACGGTATTCATAACATTGGTTATAATCTAAACTTATTTTGTTTATCCTTCAATAAAAAAGATTCGTTCTCTTTATAAAAAATAGGAGGTATAACCAATAAAAATTTCTTTTTTAA
This sequence comes from Erythroxylum bequaertii, assembly GCA_024520955.1. Taxonomy (NCBI): domain Eukaryota; kingdom Viridiplantae; phylum Streptophyta; class Magnoliopsida; order Malpighiales; family Erythroxylaceae; genus Erythroxylum; species Erythroxylum bequaertii. The sequence continues at coordinate 27,085,020 of JANIJF010000209.1, read as the reverse complement.
TTTATCCCTGAAGTTGAATACATCATTTAATATGTGTTTTTTATCCAATCTAAATATGAAAAAGTTTTTATAGAACTTGTTGCTTTGGAAAATATGTTAATTGTTAAATCAATTCTTTTTCTTAAGACTAAAAAAGAACATGTATCAATTAAGATTTCTGATAATATTTCATTGATGGTGGATCGACCCCCAATTATAACAAAACAAACAAGTTATAAACTTTTGTTCTTAATTTTAAATTTAATGATTTTCTAATTCAAGTGAATTTAGTAGTAGATGTTTGTTGACATTCCATGTTTCCATATCAATTCATCTTTTCATTTTTTATGAAGGGGTGACAAATAATCAAAAAAATTTCACCCAAAAATCACTTCATAGAAAGTCTTTTAAAAGAAAGATAACTTGTTGGGCTTAAAGCTTGATGACTACTTTAAATTATTTTTGCCTCACCGATCTTTTTACTTACTTAAATAATGATTGAAACCCATTTTTCTTCATCTTTTTAAGTTTTGATTTTATTTAATTTTGCTAAACTTCCACTAAATGGCTTCATAGAAGACAGCCTTTGGCGGAAGTGTTTCTCATATTGTATATGAGATAGCTAGTACATGCATGATCTTAATTTCGAGGAGTGGAATTAGGTGTATGATGCATTTATGTTAAGGTGGAATTGTCCAGGATGCTATCCAAGTCCTACGATGCAAATGAATTCAACTAGAATTACCTTCTTTTCCCTTCCAATTTGCCTCTCAAACCTTCTCCATGGTTGAAATTTGAAGGAACGTTGTCTTCTCATAGTTTAAGCCCACACGGTCAGCCTTTAACTTTCTAACCATAAGAATGTTAATAGTTAAGCATAAGAATGCTGATATGTTCCCATCCATTATTCTGTGTTTGCTTCCATTTATGAGCATCCATCTATTCAATAAAATAGAATAGGCACAAAATAACGAAACCGGAGATTTGAATGGGAGTTCACCTTTTGCTTAGCCACAATAGCTAATTACTATTAATGAAAGTATACAAATTTGGCATACTGATATAAGTTTGAGAGGAGCGAACAACAGTAGATATGTTAAAAGGGCTCGGCCCGGCCGATTTTGGCCTGGATTGCAAGGGTCGAGGTTGGGCCAACCATGGTCAGCCAGGCCGAGCCACAGGCCAAAGTCGGATGGACCTAACCATTACTTCCAAAATAATATCATTTTGTTAAAAAATGGTGTCGTTTTTTTAATTTTCCTTTAAAAACAAGATATGGCGACCCAAGTTGACCTGACCCACTCTTGACTGTCAGGCCATGGTCAGACCAAATTATGGGCTACCATGACCTGGAGCTACCCTTAACTCAGCCCGGCCCAATGACATTCTAAACAGCAGAGAGCCCTTATAAAGGAGGCTGGACAACATATTTTGTCTGTTACATTTTGAACACAAGTCGCTGTAGAGCCAACCAGAGAAAAATAAAAACTTCCGGACCGAAACGATTTCACAAGCCATTTTGACTACTTCGGTCCAGTAGTTTGACCATATATAACTGAACGCTTCGGTCGCGGAGAAACAGAACCAAGTACAAGACTATTTGGCGAGGTAAAAAAAAAAAAAGAGCCGTTTCATTATTCAAGCAGGTAACTCGGCTCCAGTTTCTCCTATCCTATGCTGGGTATTGATTCAGTTGACAGATTATTAGATAAGAAAGAATCATAGAAAAATTTATCCCAAGACGAGTTGCAGCTTCCAGTTTTGTTTAGTCGATTTTAAGTATTTAGCCATTAAGAAAGTTGCAATTTCCAGTTTTGTTTAGTCAATTTGAAGTATTTAGCCATTAAGCAGCAGGCAGTTCAAATGCTCTCAAGCTAGACAGAAGCTACACTATACATTAGATAATTCCCTCCAAATGTGAAATAAACAAAAATGAGCAATCATAAAAGCACAAGAAGATACGACATAATGATTTACACGACTAGCATAAAGATGCATTGACTCGAAACTTGAAAAACCAAGACTAGAGTCCGGGGTTAAGCCCTCGTACCACGTTTTGCTAAATACAACTAGTTTCGTAAGCAGCAAGTCCTTTTCAGGTCATCAGTAAACTCGCCTAGTTCAGATTTTTAACAAAACTACTAGGTTGGTCTCTCTTACCTTCAATTACCATCATCAGAAGCTTTCAAGTAAACTGTTTCACCGCCATCACCACTTTGGCCTCCGGAGCTTCCACCTCGACCTTCACTAGACCCACCACTCCCAATATCTTGGTTGCTCCCGCCAGCCATTCCCCTACCACTAGCATCTCGACTAAAATCAGGAAACCCTCCAGTACCTAGGGCTCCACCTGCTGTAGTGTTAGCCTCGCCCTGTAACATGTGAAGTCCTGTGCTTCCACCTGAACTTATGCCAAGTTGGCCGTGCAAGGCTTGATGTTGTTGCAGCGCTGAGTATGGTTGTTGTGTATACAGCATGGAGGAGCGAGCAGCCAAATAAGATTGCTGTGTCATCTGTTGAGCTTGTTGCTGCTGCATGTAGTGTGCTCCTGGTTGCATAATGCCACTGGAAGGGTACTGTGGGAATTTAAGAGTAGACCAACAAGTATGAATTCAAATCTTATGAACACACACGCCTAGTATGTACAATGCATTAAAGGTTGTGCTTTCAACAGTTGGAAACGCTGAATTTTTAGTTTCAACCATCATGTTGGATGTATGCTTTACTTTCAGAAACATTACTATACCTGGCTATGCACAGTAGCTGGTTGGGGTTGAGAATCAGCAATTGCAGCCAAGTACATGAGATTGCGCTGTAGCCTTGCTTGGTTCCTATTAACAAGAAGGTTTGTTTTGGAACTTCAAAGGGATTCCTATTCAAAAAGCTTGACAAACAACACTTAAGTCCACCTAGACTAAAGGGGATTTTAGTTTCTATTACTTTTCATGCATTCAGTCCCTTAATTCTTACGTCAAATGACACTTTTTCACAGGCCAAATTAATGTTCAATAACCATGACTGGATCTTAACAAATATATCAGGCAGTACATTCCCGGGAGTATAACAGAAAACATACAACCATGATATATACATTGGAGAAGGAAAAGATTGTCCAAACGTTTACTTTGGCATAGACTAATTTAGCTAATGCATGCCAATTCCTAGGTTATAAGCCTCATTCTTTTTACACAGCCTAACAGTTAAAATCAACAATCAGACAATAAAATCCTCACTGAATAGTGCACTAACTAATTTACTTGCCAACCCCAATCACTATTCCTTCTTTATATCCTCCACAACTTTCAGTTACTCTCATTTACATTTCATGTTTTTAACAGTAGGGGGCTCTTTCCAAAAAACATAGCTTAGAAAAGCCAGAGCTTACTCTGCACACTCGCTAAGTTTCCCAGAATTCTGGCTCTCGACAATCTTCAAAATCAAAGACTTATTTTCATCAAGATACTGCATGAAACAAAAAACTCCAGTTAAGTGAAAAAAGATCAAAAATATATATAAATGGCAGAATTGAGAGCCGACCGGTCAAAGAAAACTCAATAATTTCAAGGAGAAAAAGGCTATCTTAGAAAGGTATGTGCGCCAATGAAAGCTTAATACTGGAGAAAAGTATTGTGTTTGGCCTCATTTGGCAGGTATGACATGCAGAAAAAGGTTAATTTTCAGTCATTCTCATTCTATAAGTAAAAAGGGACAAAAAAGAAGTCTTAAAGAGAGCCTGTCCTTAGAAAATATCTTGAAAACCAGTTTCATATGTACTCATAATGGAAATATAGTGCTCTGGTAAAGTTTAATTAAATTATTAATCAAGCTTAAAAAACAATATAATTTGACACGCGCCTTTTTTCTCTTTATTGAGTTCAAGACATGCCATGCATGCAATGAAAGATCTAATAAAAGGACCTTATAGCTGAGATGAAACAAGAGCATAATTTGATCGACTTTTGAATCCTAGAGTAGTGGAAAGACAAAGCTTAATCTCAGAAATTTCTGACATTTAAGGAAGAATACCATGCAATAGACCACACCAGGCAGTCTCTGCCTTGAGTTTCTGGCTCTCACTTCCAGAAATGTCCCAATAAGATAAAATTTAGACAAAAACGAGCCCTATGTAAGGGATCTTAAGAATATATACTAAGGTTATGAAATTGCAAGTATTATTAACTCAAACAATTAGGGGCATCATTAATACAGATACAGAACTCTCCAGTATAGATAATACTGGTAAGTTAAACTAAAAAATCAAGCTATAAACTAGATGCTTTGACAATACTTGGCAAAACTCTAAGTAGTCACACAAGGCAAACAAGCTCTAAGCTCCTAAACATCAAGTTCTGCGCATGTATAGCTAAACTTAGGTCTTAACCTAATATGTTTAATATCAACATCAACCACACAATTTAGAAGAACAAACCTAGAATCACAATGAAAACACTTAGCAATTGTTAATTTTGGTGTAATACAGGTAAGATTACTTGGGATAATACAAGAAGACAAGGCAAGTAAATCTAAGAATTTATGGCTTAGAAGCCAACTGCATATCAGCATAAAACACCTGGTTTCTTTATTGAGATTTCCATACAGATGACTATAAAGATAAGAATGAAAAATAGTCTACAATTGAAAATATATGGAAAAGATCAAAAGCAAATCAGTAATACATCAAATTCTAAGAAGATCAAAAGCAAATCAGTAATACATCAAATTCTAAGAGAGAACCACTGCAGAAGGACTATCTACAAAGGGCCACATCAGCATTAAAAGAGAACATGTCCAAGCAAATGACTGCCTATAAAATGAAACATATTAGTAGAGGACCACCAGTCAAAATTGCATCAGGAACATAGCAATGAACCCTAGCACCCAATGTAATGACCGGAACCAATTACTGATTTCATGCACATGATGGAAAGATAGTGCAATAGAAACTTGCAAATCCTAATCATTTGATTTTAGAAACGTATTATATGAGCGTGTCAAAAGCTGATACAGAAGTATATTATGTGAACAAGAAAACAGAAAACTATTTGGACGAGGTAGTGGTGCCAATCATGTAGTACTAGAAATTCACAAAGTATCTACGGTCAGCCATAATTTTCCATCACAGGTTATTTCCTGTCCAAAGATTGGTGCGCGCGCCACATGCGCAATGTGCTTATTTATGAGTGTTTCTATTATTTTAAAAAAAAAATTCGGGCATAACCATCTCCTTTTCTTCCTACTTAAGGCCTTACTAGAACACCTTTTAATTGCATATCAGCACTTAGCAACACCGACAAGTTAACAACCCACATGACGGTTCTGAGAACCTTTTGTATCAAGAAATACATAGGAAAATAAATGTAACAACTGCACCACCCTAACCACTTTAACTAAGGAAAGAAAAAGTTTGGCAACAAGATACCTATTCTTATATTAAAGAAAGATAATGCAATTTGTCCAAACTCATGGCAATAAGCCCAACAACTCCGATGTCAAAATGATCCCCAGAACTTTAAAACTATGGCCACGAGATTAACTTTCAAATTGACACCATCTAGCTAGCAAATTAGTCATCAGGCATTTTTCATGTTTCAGCGCTGTCATGTTTTGGTCAAAGAACATGAAACATACAGCTTCCATTGCAAAACATTAGCACGTCGGATACTCATTCTTCGCCTTGACTTAATCGTTAACATAAAATATGAAGAAACTGAGTTGAGTTCTCAAAAAAAATATTAACATTTATATTGCTGTCAATATTGAACTAGAAAAACAAGCTAACCAAAGCACACTTAAAAAACAAAAGTTGAAAGACCAGTCGATGAACGATATGTCATGGACATAAGGGAGAAAACTTCTCCTAGATTCCTCTTTAATGGATAAGCCGCAGAACTCTGGCTCCATTAAGAGATTGCCACAAGATGAAAGATTAGGAAGTCTCAATGCCAGAAAACCTCATGCACAAACAATGAAAGAAGCTGCAAATCTACCCATAGCAACCACCAACAAGAGAAAAACCCCACCATTTGTCACGAATAGGAAACAACCAGAGAAAGGAAAAGAACCCAGTTATTAGAGTACGCCCATACTGAACAAATTAACAGATTATGCACTGGGAAGCTCAAAGAGAATAACAAGGTTAACAATGGCGAGAACAATATTACAGTGAACCTTTGAAAAGGTACGAATAATAAGGGAAACTAACAGACGAAAGCTAACGAAAAATGTGAAAAACAAAGCTTCTAACACCCAAAGTGTAATCCGAAAGGAAAATGAAAAAGTGAAGAGATACTTTGCAAATTCTACTCACAGTAAGATAAACCAATTAATATGGCATAGAACCAAAAGGGAATATCAAACCCTTCGGAGATATGAAGAAGAAAAAGCGACCACAAGGCCAAAATCGACAAAGGTAAAAGAGAAAAAAGCATATAAAGATAGAAAAAGGTTGGTGCGGAGAAGAAGAGGAAACGAGACGAGAAGAGAGGACCTGTTGAATATGATCAGTGGTGACGTTGCTGGGGTAATAAGCTGCCATCATGGGCTGCATCTGCATCAGGTGCTGTTGCATATTTCTTAACTTATACTATACACTAACGCACACACACACACACACGCTCTGTCTCTCTCTCACTCAATCTCTTTAACCCACTGAGCCAAAGGCCTCGGGTAGTCACGGCAAATAAGCAAAAGGAGACGCCTTTTCCTTTCCGAGTTTTCACTTTTTTTCCCAACTATCTCTTTATCTCTCTCTCCTAACGGACACAGACAGAAGACAGTGAGAGGGCGAGCTCGCCTACTCGTAAGATAATAAATGAAAGAGAAGGACTTTAGTTTGGAGGGGTTTACCTTTTTCTTGTTTGTTTGTTTGTTTGTTTGTTTGCTTGTTTGTTTGTCAAAAGCAGCACCTTTCTTGATTTCCTTATCTCTCTAGGATTTGGAGTAGCGTCACGTGATGGAAGAGATACAGCGAGGCAAGTTTCAGAACAGTGAAAGAGACATTGGTACAAAAGAGTGAAGTAAACAAGGTAGTAAAGTGAGTAATGTGTACTAATAGGAGTTAGCATCGCCTTTATCAGGGCAGTTTTGGTCCAGTTTAGGTGAGTTCAGATCTCTTATTTAATATTATGGTATTTTATTATGTCTAATAAATCTCAACTGTTTATTTATACGAGTTTTGCATATGACCTATGTAAAGCTCGCAAAATAAATGATTAAGATTTCACGAGACAGGATAAAACTGGACAGAAAATTTAATATCAATCCAAGTTTTACATGTGTGGCCGTTCTGACATGTACGGCATTTGAGATTCCGTGCTTACGCCCCATCAATTGATTTTAGAACGGTAGGTATCAGCCCCTGCAACACCAACACGACCTTTGGTTGGACCATTCGAGTAATGGTTTGCCATTTATTGTTAGGAAGCGACTCTAAATTATAATTAAATCGAGGACCATATCATTGACACTACAAAGTTTTTTTTTTTTGGCACAAAATCGAAATCAAATCCCCATATATCTGGTGACGTTCCCTAGAGGAGACGACCACTATATGCTCTATTGTATCGTTTGATAATGCTCTACAATAATTAAGGAAATTATGTTGGTGAAAGAATAGATCTGGCGTAATCGGCAACTCTATTACTTTTAAAATCTTGAATAAATTATTATATCTTTTACTTATTGCAGGTCTTTGATGATAATAAATAAGCATGTTAAGTACAAGAAAGGGTATATATATATATGTTCATAATTATCTATATATATATATGGGTGTGTTTATGCGCGCGCTCTCATCAACTCGACTGCTACTTAATGTGTGGTATTAATAAACCACACTTACTTGAAACATTGTTTTGTTGGTAGAATAAACTACGGCAGCAACTTTCTATTTATAATGTTGTAAGAATTATTCCAACTGTTCTGGACGAATAGCAGAGGGCAACCAAAACAGTATGCCATGGATCTCAGTTCCCTTTTCTATTTCAACTGTCATGTGTAAAACGTGTTAATTTGGTGTGTCCAGAGAATAATATTCTATTATCATTAGGATTAACTGTAGCTTGTTATATATGCGATTGTAATAATGCACGCCCAAGAGCACTATAAATTCTACCAAAAGTTGACAATTTGCAGAAAGAAACAATGATATTACTAAGGTGTATAAGTAATTCGACGATTGCTTTTAAGATTTCTCAAACAAGTGAAATTACTACATTTGTTTCAGGGACACACTTATCCTGCCTAACGCTCCCTGCAAAACTCATTTGACACAACCCTTAAGCCAATATTGAAACTGGCATAAAGTAAAACATTTTCAATTGTTATAACGGGGCCCAAGACCTCACAGCTTCACATGCCTTTGTGCTGGTGTAGTGCAGTCCATTTCTGCCCAGAATTATTAGGTTTTTGTACCTCATGAGCAAGACATATACTAAGAAGGTCAAACTGACCCCCCTAGGAAACTTATCCTTCGGCAGTCACTCTTCAGGAATCTAATGAATTGGAGCTGTAAGGTATAGCTTTGGTAATGGCTCACTCATAACTTAACCATGGTCTCCAACCCCACCATCATCAAACATCATATGCCTTCGGCTTTAGGTAGAGGGCTAGGGTTAATTTTGTCGGATGCCAAAAGTGTAAAGAAGAATTGTGATAAGGTAGGTGATGCTCCCAGCTAACCATACATGATGGGTGGTTGGGGTGTCTCATTGATTGGTGTAGTCAGAATTCCAATCCTGTCTTCTCCTTTCAATGTCCTTGCTTGCCCATGTTCTTATAGCTTTTGTGGTGTTGCTTGTCTTGTCCCCGACGACTCGCAACATAACTTCTCTTTCATTGGATTCCACGCGCTTCCAATAAGAGTCGTAGTTTTATGCTTATTTCTCTTGTTATAAGCAAATGGCTCGTTTGTTCTTTCAAGATGGGCTTAGGACGACGATGGCAACTTATATTTTCGTAAATGAATTTTGTATTAATAAATAGTTTTTTTTAGCATGAATAAATACTTATTATATATAAAAGTTGTTTAAATAACATTAAGAATTCTCATTATAAGAATTACTAAAACAATAATTTCATATCCTTTTTCCTTTCAAGATATCTCGTCTAATTTACATTTAAATAAATGATACTGATGCAAACATATTATAATGATTTTAATACAAATGTATTTAAGAAACCAATCATTGATCAAATCACAAACACAACAGAAAAATAAAATTTTACTTCTTCCAGTGATAATTGAATAACTTGAATAAATAAACTCAAATCGTAAAATATAAAATCATACCTTATTTAATTTTCTTGTTGAAACCTTTTTTAAGCTTATTCGATGTGTTAATCACAAACTGCCTATACTTCCAACTTCTAGCAGTATGTACTATCAACATGGTAGTTTCTCAACTCTTAAGAGGAATTAAGCAAGAGTAACTTGAAACTATTTTCTCAACTCTTAAGAGGAATTAAGCAAGAGTACTAGCTCCCTTAAGCTTATTCCTATTTATAGAAAAAACATTAAGTTTTTAAAATTTCTATTAAAATTAAATACCTATGTTATAATTAAAGTCAAATTCTAATTCTAATTATTTAAATTTAATAGAACCAAATATCTTATATTTGATCTCTAAAGTTTCTCAAAATTTATAATGAAGTCCAACTTAATTAAAATTGATTTTTTCTCATAAACAACTCTTTATATATATGACCCATTAGGTTCCTAATATATTGACAATGATTATAATTCATAATTATAATTAGATAAATTAAAACTCCTTTTAATTTATCTGTAATTATCTAATTAAAAGAATTATAATCATAAATCAAGATTGACATCTAATAACATATCATGACCAGCCAAATATCACGAATGTTAAAGTAGTTTAACTTAACCTATCTATGCATGGTTATAATGTATAATTTAATCCTTTTGTCATCCAATGTTTCAATTAAACAGAGTATAGATATAATATTTACTCTTTTGTATCTAATCATGTTTGTTCTTGCTAATTAGTAATTGATATTTGAAAATATTTTTTCAAATGTCAATTCACTCTAACTAGAGAATTCTATAAATTATAACTAATCAATAACAATAGAGGATTCTCTCTAATTACTTTAACATGACGAATCTTTATTGACTTACTCCACTATCTCTATATGGTTCACACTATATCTAAGTACTACCGACCGAATTATCTTCAAATAGTTCATAAGTAGCATTAAAATATAGTAATTCTCACATGATATATTTTGGTAATCTTAAGTCTAAGGACCAGATATATAACCATCATTATAAGGGAATCCACAGACACATAAAGTGATATTCTATTTGGGATCTTCATTGTTAGGTTAGTTCAGTGACTTATTTTCTAATAAGCACTCACACATTAATTTAAATATCTGCATACATTAATTTATGAGATCAATTACTTTTTTCATAAGAAAGAAACATAATGTGTGTTAGTTTTATTGTTCCATCAACATCCTATCTTGTTGAAACTACAACTAGGAATATTTAGATATAAAACATAAATGTAAATTGAATATCATAATTATGATCTTATCATAATTTCAATTATATAGTAATTATTTCATAGATTTTA
>JANIJF010000209.1:27064214-27074340 GCA_024520955.1 Erythroxylum bequaertii | reverse complement strand
TGTAACAAGCATTTGAAAGGTGGATAGTTAGGAGATTGAGGCAAGTAGACTTATATCTCCTTACTTATTCACCTTGAGCATGAAGGTCATAGACATGCTTCTAAAGTGGAACATCGGACAATAAAAGCATTTTAAGCTTCACTCTAAGCTCAAGAAGATTATAAGTTTGTCATCTACAGATGACTCGATCCTTTTTACAAAAGCTAATACAGTTTCACTAAGTGTCTTAATGTCCTTAACATATTTAAGAGCATTTCATTTAGCCATTAAGAGAAAAGAAGAGTGGTATGTATTTTTTAGCAAGTTCATAACACAATGCCTTTTAATTTTCGTCCATAACTAGTATGAATCTCTTGAATGTTCCCATTACGTATTTGTGCATTACCATCTCTTTAATAAAGCCTTAGTTTAGTGATTACCTTCCTTTAATTGAGGAAATCTAAAAAATAATTCCAAATTGATGCAACACAGGCTTTACTGTTGCTGGAAGTGCTTAGCTCATTAATCCTTTTTAAAACAAAAATCATATTTATTAGGCTTCTCGCCTAATGTTTCCCTCTAACAATGTTAAAACTATTGATAAATTATTAAGGAGATTAATCTAGATAGGGAACTCCACTAAGGATTTAATGGGTAAAGTCAAGTAGAAGTAGATTTGTTTACCAAGGGAAGGAGATGTTGATGATTAAAAGGATATGGAGGCTACCCAAAGAAAAGCAAGTACTTTGAATGAAATGGGTTCGTGCTTACCACTTAAAGGATAAAACTTTTTGGAAGATATAGCCTAAGTACAACTCTTGTTGAACTATGATACATATCCTCAAATCTAAAAGAAAGTGTAAGACTGGAATTCTTGTACAAGATTGGTAATCGATAAACAACATCCTTCTTGAAGTCAGTAAGGACCAATTGACATAGTTATGGAGCTTTCTTCATTGAAGGCTTTAGCTGCTCTCAATGTAACTATAAAGATGTTACAGAAAACAAGGCAAGCTAGCATTATTAATAATCTTCAAAAGACTCTATTGGTTAGTCATCTGGTGAGAATTAGGTTGGAACTAATAAAGATGATGCAATTCAATAAAATCGAACCTCCTTAGGTTTATTCTCCAATTGGTCTTGTAGAGCCTTATTAAAGAATCGAGTTGCTAAGGTAAAGTGGAATGATCTGGTTTGGTTTAAACAAGCTCATCCTCGTACTTCTTTCATCCTATGGTTGGCAATTAAAGGGAAGATCAACACCTTGGATAGAGTATCTAGTTTCTTATATATTCAAAACATTTGTGTTTTATTTATGTAAACAAGAGCCAGAGACTTTAAACCACATACTCTTGATTGTGAATTCACCTCCTACATATATAAAGGTCTTCTCAAAATTTGCAACTTAATCTTTGCTGGATATAATAATAGATTGAAGTTGTCAAAACCAAATCGCCTGTGAAGGGGATAATCCAGTATTCAAAATCTCTCCTGGTAACTTTGTACATAAAATATGGAATGAAAAGGTTATTTCAAAACTAGATAATGGAGAGGGATGCACTTTATTTTTAATCTTATATGAAGAATTATGTTTCAACTTATCACTTTTTGAGTCAACCAACTAAGATATTATGCTTAATTTTATTTATTTTTGTGAAAAATATAAGGGAATAACTCACTAATAGGCCTTATAAGTTTATTTATTTTTGTGAAAAATAAATTTTTTTGAGAAAATATAAATGGTGCACTAAATAATGTAAGTTTTTTGGTTGAAAATATGAGAGCTCCATGATATTATGTCAGTGGAATAAGACCGAAATTAAATGTTTCCTCTACGCCCAAAGCATAGACGTCTAAATCGAAAGAAGTCCGTCAAATACAGTAATTCCTAAAACACCCAAACATGAAAGGCACCCTTAAAAATTTAGAAAGACGAAAATAGCCCCATCGCTCTCCAATCACAAAGCCCTGGATTTCCCTTCTCAGCCCTCACCGCCCACACACTCCCTCTTCTGCCCTTCTCTCTAATTTCCCAATCTTCTCCCTCTCCAATTTCCGACTTTTTTGCCCTTGTTTCCGATCTTCTCCTTTCCAACTACCCGCCATTTTTTCAAATTCTCGTTATTAATCTTCACTCTTTAGACCCTAACCAAGATTATTCAGGACCATTACCCCTTGATTTCTTTGCTGTTGGTCCGTCACCCGTTGTGTTCCGTGTCTTAACTCCATTTGAGGCTCTTTTGATCAATACCCGCTTCGTTTCCTGGGTTGTTTTCGCTTGTTCGAAAAAGGTAGATTTTCTGGATATTTGTTCCTGTTTTGGAGGTAGTTTTTTTTTTTTTTCCTGTTGCTCTTAATGAGTATTTACTCTATTCGATTTTCTTTTTTCTTTTGGAACTGACTCTTCGAAGTTGAATTTCTTTTGGTTGGAGAACTGAGTATTCTCCATCACGGTTCTATCATTTGTTGTTTTGATCCATTTCAAGTTCTTAGTTTTGCTTTGTTTAGATGTTCTGTTTTTGGGTTTCGGAATGTACTGTGTTTTCAAGTTTAGGGCTTTTTTTCTGCTTATCCTTTTTGAGATACAATTGTTGTAGTTCCGCATTTTTTTTGGACCTTACCTTTGTGAACTTTGCACCTTGGAGGATTTTAGTGGGATTTACTCTTTCATGTCTTTCTTTTTAGTTTGCTATCTAATATTTGGATGTTTTGGTTGATGGTTAAATGGTAGTTCTGTTTGATGTCCTGCTGTGCATGGCTGCGCGCAATTTTTCTGGAATTAAACTTGCAAAGGGAAATTTCTAAATTTTGGATGATTTCGGAGGGCTTTGTTGCTAAAGTAGTGGTTGTTTTCCGCGCAATTTTGGTTGTTCTTTGGTTTGAGTACGTCCTCCTTTTTTTTAATTCAGATTATTTTACTTCACGCATTTGATTGTTATTACTAGATTAGATGAATATTTCTGCGACAAATTTGGGCTTTTTTGGTACAGAATGGGAATTGAACAAGTGAAAGAGTGAGGCATCAGCTTAGGGTGGATTTTTTATTCATGTATGTGTGTTTAGACCTTTTTTTTTTCTAGTTTTTGTGTATGATTAAGGGCTGAGCATTCCATCTCTCATTGTGAAAATGCTTCCTTTTTCCTTGAATGCGTTGCATATGATTGTTCTTCTTTTAAGCTGATTGCACTTGTTGATTTTGCGAGGGAAAAAAATTACCAATCACAAATATGGTGGATTTTCAAGTGAATAAAATGAGATTGTTTCTGCATTTCTTTCTGTGGTAATTCTTTTGAGTCATGTTTTAATACTGGCTTTAAGTTTACTCTCAAACATACGAGATATGCTCCAGAGTTTACAATTGTATTTTCCTTTTCCTTTTTTGACAGGCACGAGGTGCTACTGATAACCTATTAGAGGTTTTCGTAGTTCTTCATGTGAAAATTTGCTGCAGTTTATGTATAGTGGTTTTATGCAATGGCTAACCATGACTTGGTACTTGGGCAAAGTCACACTCTGGGGCTTGGACAGAATCAGCAGTTGGTCTTGGGCCACAATCACAATTTGGGTTTGCAGAACCATGATTTGGAGTTGCGTCAAGCACAAGAGCATCATTTAGGTTTGGACCAAACCCATGATCTAGGTTTAGGCCATCATCATGAACATGAATTAGGTTTAGGTCAGACCCATGACCATGAGGGAGATCACAGTTTTGGTCATGAAAATGATTTGGGTATGGATCAAAAACCTGAACAGATTCATCAAGAATTGTCTCATCCTACACAGAACCATGACTTAGCTTTATCAGAAAGCCATGAACTGGTTGTTTCAGGAAACCAAGAACTGGATGAGAATCTTGAGCTGACTGTGGACCAGAGTCAGGACATGTCATTGGACCCTACTCATGATTTAGATGTTGATGACTCTCAGCTTGCAGTCCATACTCCTGTCCTTCAGGCACGTACTCTTGCTATAAGTCCTAACTATGAGCTTTCAGTAGGGCAAGAGTTCCCCGATGTCATCAGCTGCCGCAGGGCTTTGAGGGATACAGCCATTGCCCTTCATTTTGAAATGCAGACAATAAAATCAGATAAGACTCGGTTCACTGCTAAATGTGCAAGTGAGGGATGTCCTTGGCGCATACATGCAGCGAAGCTACCTGGTGTTCCAACTTTCACAATCAGAACCATCCATGAGACACATAGATGCGGAGGGATTGCTCATCTTGGTCATCAGCAAGCCTCGGTTCAATGGGTTGCTAACTCTGTGGAACAACGTCTTAGAGAGAATCCTAATTACAAGCCAAAGGAGATTTTGGAAGAGATTCATCGTGTACATGGTATTACTTTGTCTTACAAGCAGGCCTGGAGGGGCAAAGAACGAATCATGGCTGCAATGCGTGGATCCTTTGAAGAAGGATATCGTCTACTTCCGCAGTACTGCGAACAAGTTAAGCGAACAAATCCTGGGAGTATTGCAACTGTTTATGGAAACCCATCAGATAATTGCTTCCAGCGTCTTTTCATATCTTTTCAGGCTTCAATTTATGGTTTTCTGAATGCTTGTCGGACTCTGCTTGGGCTTGATAGGACATATTTGAAGAGCAAGTATCTTGGCACACTACTTCTTGCTACTGGCTTTGATGGGGATGGTGCTTTGTTTCCACTGGCATTTGGTGTTGTTGATGAGGAGAACGATGAGAATTGGATGTGGTTTTTGTCTGAACTTCATAATCTCCTTGAGATAAATACAGAAAACATGCCGAGGCTTACTATTTTGTCAGACCGGCAGAAGGGCATTGTAGATGGTGTGGAAGCAAATTTTCCCACTGCTTTTCATGGATTTTGCATGCGTCATTTGAGTGAAAGCTTCCGAAAAGAATTTAACAATACAATGCTTGTCAACTTTCTGTGGGAGGCTGCTCATGCTTTGACTGTCATTGAATTTGAAGCAAAAATTCTGGAGATTGAGGAGATATCACAAGATGCTGCATATTGGATTCGGAGGATTCCCCCTAGATTATGGGCTACAGCTTATTTTGAAGGAACTCGTTTTGGTCATTTGACAGCTAATATAGTTGAAGCATTAAACTCTTGGATTTTGGAAGCTTCTGGGCTTCCTATAATCCAGATGATGGAATGCATTAGGAGGCAGCTTATGACCTGGTTCAATGAACGCCGAGAGACTAGTATGCAATGGACATCAATACTTGTGCCTTCTGCTGAGAGACGTGTTGCAGAGGCACTTGAACGTGCACGTACATATCAGGTTCTTCGTGCCAATGAAGCTGAATTTGAAGTTATATCTCATGAAGGAACAAATATTGTGGACATCAGAAGCCGCTGTTGTCTTTGTCGTGGCTGGCAACTTTATGGGTTACCCTGTGCACATGCTGTCGCAGCTCTTCTCTCTTGCAGGCAGAATGTGCACCGGTTTACTGAAAGCTGTTTCACTGTAGCAACTTATCGGAAAACCTATTCACAGACCATTCATCCAATTCCAGATAAGAGCCTGTGGAAGGAGTTGTCTGAGGGAGATGCAAATGCTAGCAAGGTTGTTGAGGTCATTATTAATCCACCAAAATCACTTAGACCACCTGGTCGACCAAGGAAAAAGCGAGTCCGGGCTGAAGACCGTGGCCGTGTTAAGCGAGTTGTGCATTGTAGCCGTTGCAATCAGACAGGCCACTTTAGAACTACATGCGCGGCACCCATCTAAATTGGCACTGAAGATGGTTAATTGTTGTTATCTTTGGGGTATGTGGGTATGAATCTGTGCAAAAACATTTTCCTAGGATTGTAATTTTCAATTTATCATTTTGTTGTTTTGTCTCTTTCGGTTTGTAATTGTTATCAGATAAGCAAGTAGCATGCATTGTTTATTCTTGTTGACAAGTTAGTAAATTGACCTTAGTGTCTATTCTCCTACATGTTATTCAACTCAATAATGTAAGGTGACGGAGGATTGTGATTTTCGTTCTAGTAATGGCAAGATAGTAGTATCATAGTGATTGATATGTTCTCATTTATATGGATTATCATCAGCTACTCGAGTCTCATGGAACGGGAGTTAGATGCTTTTCTCAACCTTGGTGTATTTCCTACAGTAACTCTGTAATTAGAATGTTAACATAGCCCTTACATGGTAATACATTGAGTACGAGATTAATTGAAGTTCACCTCGACCTTGAACATACTCTACCACCAAGGAGGCTCGTAGCTCGTTGGCTTCCAACCTTAGGTGCATACCGCTTGCTCCGTTTGTTGACTTTATTGATTCTAGAAATTTTCAATTTAATTTACATTATCTTCAATCAATTTATTATACACAATTCCTTGAAAATTTTATATGCATGTTCCGAATCTATCTCAACTTCTTTTTTCTCTCTCTGGAAGCAAACTTTTTTTTTTGTAGTATACTTTATGCCGTATACAAAAACTTATTACATTGCAAAAAACATTCATGGAACTTTTATGCTGCCTTTGAATTTTATTACATAGGGGATCTATAAGTTAGCATATCAAAATCTTCTGTACGAATTTTTTGTGTATTTCTGAAGCTTAGTAGAGTAGCATCAGAAATTCTTCTTTGTTTTATAATTCAAAAGATGCTGGGGTGAGGTTCTTAAGCTTTTGGCATTGGAGTTGCTCAACTATTTTCTATACTTCAGGATTGGATCTTATCTTGCCTCTTTCAATCATGCTTATCTAAAGTGCCAGATCATTCTTCTTCATGAAAATCTAGACCAGTAGATAATATCTTTAATGCCAAGGTATCCTTTGAATTTGTTTTAGGATTATTTAAAGGACAATCCTTAACCCCTTCATAGAATTTAGCTAGGAAGTAAGCATATTTCAGGAAACTCTGGGTTAGTTAAGTATATAGCATTTATTGTTCTAAAATCATACCAATTTAAAATAGTTTAAGGAAGAGTGCCTTGCAAAAAAAGTTCAACTTAGGGTATATCCCCAAAAAATTAATATAACAAGTATCGTTATTTTGTAAAGAGTTAAATCTCTTATAACCTTATAATGCACTTGAATAGCAGGATGTCCTTTTGGAAGGCCATCAAACATGACAGTTTTATGTATCCTTCATTTGTGATATTATCAGGATTAACCTCTTTTGGCTAAATTTGCTGACTAATGGACTCTTTTATCAGTGAAGGAGAGAGTATTGAAGATTGTCTTCCACTATCTTAGCCTTGTTGACTAGGCTATAAAGTTTTCATTCTGAATAATTATAGTGGTTTATCTTGGCTTGCCATATATGAAAAAATGAAATAAGTAACTTGGCAAATTCTTTTGGTATCGAGTTGAAATTTGCAATATCTAATAAATCTTTGATTTGCACTTGGCATGTATCAATATCTTTAGTCATTGATCCGATAACTTAAATATCTCTTCTTTGAGGCTGACCATCTCTCGTTAAAAAGTCTACAAGAACATTATTATTGGATTTAATACTTTCAATATCAAAAGTATATTATACTAAAAGTCTGTCATTTTATATATCTTTTATATTCAGGTTTAGAAGGTAAATTATTCTTAATAAAAGCCTTAATTTGAGTGTTATTAGTTCGTAATAAAAACATTTTAGGTAATAGAAAATAATAAAAATTTTGACAACTTTTTATTACTGCTAATAATTCATTTTCGTTTATATGATATCTTTGATGAGTGTCTATAAAGGTTCCCAAAGTATACCTGCAAAGAGACTCATTCATCTTAACATTAAAATCATCATAATCTATCTTATTTAATACTCTACTTCAGACATGATCAGAAGCATCAATTTCAAGGATTAAATCATCATTATCCAATGGTAAAGAGAGTTTTGGCAAGTGGTAGGCAAAATCTTAATTTTCTTTACCTAGTCAATCAAATAAGGTGAAAATTCAAATCTTTGATTCTTTTTTAAAGGCATTTGAAAAGGTTTTCTTATTTCATCTAGGTTTTGAATAAGATCATACGCATAGTTTAATACTCCTAAAAAGCTTTGAACTTGTTTTTTATCTTGTAACCTGTCAAGAAATTGGAATTTCTTGAGGTTATGAGGTTGAAGTGTAACTCCTCTACTGTTTATTTCCATACTAAAAAATTCTATTTTAGTTTGACATATCTTAGCTTTTTCCTCATAAAGAGCTAAACCATATTGTTCATATAAATCTGCCACTTTATGAAGATGTATAATATATTGAGCAATATTATTACTAGCTATTAAAATATCATCCACTTAACAATGTATGAAATTATAATACTTGAAGATATTATCCATTTTTCTTTGAAATATTTATGGGGCTTTTTTTAAAACCAAAAGACATATCTAACCATTCATAATGACCTTGTAGAGTAGAGAAGTAGTATATGAAATGCTATCTTTGTTCATTTTTATCTGCCAAAATCCACCCTTATAATCAAATTTAGATAAGATTTGTTTTCCTCTTCTCAAGTTTATTAATGTTTCTTTATGGGGTAAGAAGTATCCACCAAATGTTGTATTATCATTTAATTTCTTATAATTTACTACCATTCTTGCCTTATTTATAATTAGCTTTGCATGGTTTCTTTCTTTTCTTTTCTTTTTTTTTTTTGCTATAAGGGAAGAAAACAAAAAACAAACAAAAGCACCATATCCAATGTAGGGTTCTTCGGTACAAAGTGCCTTGCTTGTCTCGATATAGGAGGTCCCAGACTGTCACCAGGGGTTCCTGAAGTATATGCAGCCCTGGGCTTAATATCACTGCAAGAGCGGCCATCCAATTTGCACATTGGTTTCCTCCTTGATACACATGATGGAGTTGTCCAGCCTCGGTGGATTACTCCCCATGTACCTGCCACCAACAAACGATCGTCAGTTAAAACTATACTGGATGAGGAGAGGATGTTAATTACCCCAAGAGAGCCCACTTCAATGATCACTCTTCGATAACCAATCGCCTAAGCTAGTGTGAGGCTGGAGTAGACGCCCCAGAGAAGAATGAGGAGATTTACTAGGCCTAATAATTTTTAGATTTTCTAGTTCAAAAGTTGTCTTTTAATTTTTTTTTTCCTGATCTTCTAAATTATATCTTATAGCAGTAACTCTAATAACAAAATTTAGAGAATATTTGTTTTCCTTTAGTCAAGTGTATTAATGTTTCTTTATGGGGTAAAAAGCTTTCATCAAATACTGTATTATCATTTAATTTCTTATAATTTACTACCATTCTAGCCTTATTTCTAATTAGCTATGTATGGTTTCTAATCATAAAAGCTGGAGAAGAATGAAGGTATTTACTAGGCCTTTTTAGATTTTCTAGTTCAAGAATTTATTTTTTAACTTCTTCTTGATCCTCTAAATTATATCTCATAGTAGTAACTCTAAAAATCTTTTATTTATCTATCATTTCTAAGTTTGCTTCTTTTATATTTTATCCCAAAATTATAATGGGTTATTAGAGTAATTTTTCTTTCTTTTTTTACTAATTCTAATCCATCTTTGATGGTTTTTATCTGTTGATATTTATTTTGTATATATTTTCTATTTTTAATAAAGATTTTCTTTTAAAAAAGATCGGTTTTTCTTTATATCCTACACCACGTTGGGTTGTGCGAAGTTTAAAGTGGATTAGGATATATCTAGCATATGCATTTTTATTTGATTAACTATGATCAAATGACCACAAGGAGTCTTAAGATGTATTAGTTGTTTAATTGTATCAAATAATATCTTTGAAATAATTGGAGAAAGTTATTTCTTAAAAGAATATCAGCTCTAAGTGGATATTTTATTTAAAATGTTCCTAATAAGGTTTAGGTTGATGAATACATTCGGATAAATGTGTCTTATTATTAGAAATATCAAATCTTATTATATTTTTTAAGGTTCATAATATTGTTAAGGAAAATTATGGTAAATTTAGAGGATTTATCAAGGGTCTATTTCACAATGTCCTGTGAGGAGGAGTCAAGAGTGATAGAGACCAAAAAGTTTAGAAAGTCATCTCTGCCTCTAGAAAAGTAAAAGGGCTAATAGTAAGTATTATTTTTTATGAATGGTTGAATCTTAAAGTTGGTTGGAATTATCGATTTCAAAGACTACAACTCTATTAGGCTATAGAGAGGACCTTTACAGTGCCAAGAATCAAACTAAAAGAAAGTGTGATAGT
>JANIJF010000209.1:26890812-26903308 GCA_024520955.1 Erythroxylum bequaertii | reverse complement strand
TGACCCGAGCACATTTTCAGGAGAGTTTTAATTAATTGTTTTCAGTCCTAATTATTTTCAATTGCCTTATCTTCCTACAGATTTCTTTGCTTCAGATTCAAGAACTGCTTCCACCTCTCTTTTTATAGGCTTCCATAATATACTTTGCTTTAAAATCTTGGGAAAAGAAATCCCAAGTCAGAGGCTCAGGCAAATGAGGATATCTAAAAACAAATTTCCACCATTCACAAGCCGCTGCTTGAAGAAGGGAGACAACATAATCCACCATCTGTTTAGGTGGGCAACTAATTTCGTCCAACACCCTTTTCCCCTTTTTTAACTAAAATTCATCCTTTTCAGATTCATCTAGAGATGTTTCAATGAAATCTTCAGCTCCATACTTTCGTAATTGATCAATCGAAGCCTTGGGTGTAGTCATTGCAGCAACTTAAATAAAGATTCCCCCCTGAACTGGAGGTGGAGGAGGAGGTGGTGCTTCAGCTTCGTTTTAATTTACCCAGAGGGTCTAGATACAGATGGATGAGATCGCGCAGGAGTATTACTTTCAACAACCTTATTAACAGCCTCATGAGACCTTTCCATACTCAAATCTAGAACCAAAACATCAAACAAACCACATTAGGCCAAACACAAATCTTTATCTATATATAAGCAATATATAAGCGTTAGTTAAACCATAATCGCCTAAACCATACTTTGATACCAAAATGTAACACATTAATACCCCCAAGAGGATATGGATGCCACATAAAAAAAAACCTAAAATGAACCAAGACATTCCAACGATCCCCAGAAAATAAGGCAAACATACATCTCATTTCATATGTAATTGAGTTATAAACAAGACACAATATACACATTGTAATTAGCAAATCCATGCCTTAAGTTCAAACCCATCCTATTTTATGGTTATTACAGGCCATTAACACAAACTAAAAAAAAAGTCTCATAATAGTGAATACAACTCAAAGCTTAAACATAAAATATTCGAAAACATAATACATCCTTCTTTGGCCACTTCGGTTGTCCCAGCTTTAAACCTTTTTATCAAGACCTAAATGGAGGAAAGCCACCATGTTAAGCGTATAGCTTAGTGGGAAAATAAATAAAGCAAGATATAAGATGGCAAATACTTCCTACAGTTGTTTGACATTAACGTGTAAATGAATCATGACATATTACAAAGCAATTTTTGATTATTCAAATAAAGAGTAAGCCGACTATCAATTGCATCAGAACATAAAAAATATCAAACACATACAGAATTGCCTGCTAATTTTTTCAAAGTGGGTAAGGGGAACAGAACGTAAGATATCTATGATTGGTAGCTACATAAATAAAAGAGACTTAAGTCTCTAAAGTGGAAGACATCGTAGTGTCAAAGAACAAAAGTAGTTGCAGACCTTTCTAGGCATGCCTATTTACCCATAACTAGGACTTGGCAGGTTAAAGTAAATCATATCACATTTCATAGTCACATGTAAGAGAAATAATGTATAACATATGAAGTAATTATGATCAAATTGAAAGTGTTCATTCACACCGGATCAAACTTAATATTCCTTATGAATATAAGTATTTGTAATAATGAATTAATAAAACCATTTAAGTAATTACACATTATAAGCATGAGTCTCATTTGACCCTAATAACCAAGTTTGCTTAATTGCAGTGATATCTAAAAGAGTTTTGGAGGAGATTCAGTAGCATTTGGGTAAGGAAAAATTCATGTTTAGGTTAAAAAAAGGGAGTGATGTATGACTGTACCCAATTCCAGCTTTTCTTATGACAGGTTTCCAGGACAGTTTTGTATGGCCATTATGATATAGAAAATGAGGTATTTAGGCAATATATTCTTCTAAAAATGTTCCTATATGTCTTAAATTTCTAGTGACATAAATTTAATGCAGTTAGGTTCATTATCCTGTGAGTTACACCCAAAATACTACAAACTATTCTCAAATAGGGACGCTAACTAGTACGTAACTTCAAGCCAAATTTCAATAGAGACAGAACTCAAATTCAATTCCTTCATGAAAATTGTAGACATATATATCTAGTTTAATGTAAAATTAAAATCATCACATTTGGATATCTACAGATCAAGATATGGCTAAAATACAGATGCCTGTTCAGTGGAACCACTTCATTTAACGAGGTACACACTCCAATTAACTCACATCAGTCATATCATGCAAAAGTAACGCCAAAGACAAATCCAAATGAACTAGAAACATCCCATTTTCACCTATGATACTTTTCTTAACAAAACCCCTCATGTTACACTTAAAAAACCCACCAAGATATCAAAGTTTCGATACCTTTGAAAGGAGCATTTCAAAGCTCTTATTCTTTACTCCAATTGCTTGCATTTTTGGTCTTCTTCTCTTCTACACATAACAAACCCATTCACTACTCATTTCCAACAATCATGATGTATAATAGAACCCTGTCTGAAGAGGAGATGAGAAAAGAGCTAAATTTCACACTAAAACATGCAATTAACTTACTTAACTTCAAAAGCATAAAAGGATTTAACAAGATGGTGGATAGAGAGAGAGAAGCTCAATCTTCTGTAAGTTTTTGTGTTTACAGACCCTCTCCTTCTTCATTTGCATGTTTAGACAAAGGTACAGATGGATGACATGTCATTTGCCACATGGTTAAGTGTTATGGTGTGAGATATATGACAAATGGCTCCATCCTATTGGTTTCTAACTTTCACCTTTCATTAATAACAAAAATGACCACAGCTTTGTATTATTCTATGAAATTGCATTTCATCTGAATGCATTTAGCAATTTAGTCCATGATTAATG
This sequence comes from Erythroxylum bequaertii, assembly GCA_024520955.1. Classification (NCBI taxonomy): domain Eukaryota; kingdom Viridiplantae; phylum Streptophyta; class Magnoliopsida; order Malpighiales; family Erythroxylaceae; genus Erythroxylum; species Erythroxylum bequaertii. Next base: position 26,900,489 of record JANIJF010000209.1, on the reverse strand, counting down.
TATCTTTATGCATATATAACACAATTAACACAAATTATTGAAATACCCCTACAATTTCATTAATACCGATTATGTCTCAAACTAAAAACTCACTTTCCTAATTGTTAACACCCATTACATATACTTTGATGGACAAGAAACATTCCTACTAGGGTATAGTTTGGGGCCTTATAAGTTAGCTCAATTAACTCCTTTTTGTTTGCCTAATTTATGCTTCTTCTCCCTGTAGACTCAGTTGAAGAAAGAAGACAATTGAAGTCCCTGTAAGCATCTAGGAAATTGTAATGCTCGAGCCAATAGTGTGTAAGTCCCTCCATAAACTAGCCCTTTGAAATTCCCAGTTGTGTGCATATATAACTATAATTGCTAATGGCATTTTTTTGTGCTTTCATAATGAGTTCACAATGGACAAGTTGTTTAGTGCAAAGCCAGTAGGATAATGTTAGATGAGCTAGATCCAATGCAACCATGATTCTACCATTTGGGTGCTTCGAATGATGACTTAGAGCTTGTCATTTTACTGGTATAAAATTCAAACCTCCCTAAGAAACCTCTTCTTTTATTTCAGTTTCCACTAAACCAACAAAAACCAATTGATTGGCTCCTAGGTAGTCCTTTAGAGAAAATTGTTTATTAGAACAATTAAGTCCTCTCACGTTCCATATTGTGTAATTCATGAGGGAAGTTTTGGTTTATTTTTGCTATTGGATCTTTTGTTACTCGACCTTATTACGTACCATTGATCTAGTTTCTGCTTAGTAACTTCTGTATCACTGCTGGGCTCAATTATCACTCGATTATTAGCAGGTGAAGTGTTTTCTTCTCCATCAACTTGGTTTGGTATTTTAGTCAAACATTGGTTATTTTGTGTTTCTTTATTCTCACACATTTTGTATTGTATTGGTGAGTTTGTATAAGAGGTAACTTCTAGTTGTTGATCATCTTGGGGGCTTGGTAAGTTTATATCTGATGAAACTTCTAGTTGACCATTTACATCCGGACTTGTGCCAACCTTCACAACCATCTCAGTAGTTTCATGCAAACCCTAATCTTCATTTTTTGCATTTGGTATGTCTCTTTATTGTATGCTATCTTGGTTTTGTTTATTATATTTCCGTCGTGAAAGCTAATTGTTAAGTGGATTGTAACAATCTTATTATATCATTGTATAAATTGAAAAAATGACGATAATATTGCTAAAATTATGGACAAGGTCAATGGGGTTGATTAAGGGCCTCTTTGTTTTTATTTATTTTTTAAAATTTAGTAAAAACTTTTGGTTTTGGTTTTGGTTTTGGTTTCTTCCAATTTTCATAAATTCAAATTTTATGAAAGCCATAAAAGTGAGATTTATTTTCTGTTTCTATTTTTATTTGATTTATTATCAACTAAATGTATATTATTTAATTATTTAATGTACTAATTATTAATAAGAATTGCAAATGATATAATTTAATATTATATTTAATTAATTACATTAAGTATTAATTAAATATTCAATAATTTATGTAATTTTTGTAATTAAATTAAAAAATTAATTTAATAATTATTAATAAATATAATTAAATCTAAAATATATTCAAATATATTAATTTAAAATAAATTTGTATTTAATAGTTAAATTAGATTTTAAATAAATATTAATTTATAAATAAAATTTTAAAATTTTATTTTAATAAAAATAAAATAGTTTATTATATAATAGATTGAAATAAATTTAATTAATTAAAAAGAAATAATAAAAAATATAATAAAAAATTTTAAGTTGAGCCAAACTGGAGCCTAATTTAACTCATATGATATTTAAGACAAATTAGTGAGACAACTGTTACACAATGTGGCAAATGTGTTAGATCATAATTGGGAGCAACTAAAAACTGGGCGTGCCTGGCAAAAGGTGCAGCACAAGCTTTCGCAAAATGTTAGGTCAAAAGGCACCAAATCTGGCCTAAGATGACGTGTATTCCACAACCAATGCAAGTTGTAAAAGCTTTGTTTTATAGAAAAAAATTTCAATTGGCGATGCATGATTTCGCATTATCTTTGTTATTGGTTAAGTGGCTGCTAATGCTTTATTAATTATATACATAATTAGGGCTTTTTCTAGTGGTCCAAATTTCATTAAAAACTGTTCCATCTTTTGCCGTAGATTCCTTCTTACTTTGTTTCTTAAAGTTTCAACATAAATGTTGGTAAAACAGCACTTCAAAATACAGCAGTTCAAAGAACTGAGGAGTCTATTTCGGATTATATTATTCAATAGCATTTGAGTATTAATAGCCAACGTGGGATTCAATGTGCACTGCTTCTTTTACCATAGAATGTTGTATCCAAGTAACTAGGCAGTAAGGCAACAATGATATATTAATTAGTGTTCATTAACAATGGCATGTGAATCCATGTGAAGAGTGTCTTTTCTGTTGCTAAAACTCTTGGATCCTTTTGAGTGTCCAGAAAACATCCTTTTTCAACATTAAGGAGATATTGACCTGAAACCTTGTGCTCAGTGCCTTAACTTTCTCTTATATTAAATAAAAAAGCATCAGAACTCCTCTTCGAGCAATTCACTTTCTTCCTTAGTTATTTACTCACGATAATGATTCATTATATTCTTTAATCTTTATGCATACATTAGTGCATTATATATTCACTATGGAAAGAAAAAAAAACCAGAATATATTCAGAAATGAACAAATGGAAAACAACTATTCTGTCAAAGCACACTCTTCTGGAGAAATTATCCTACTAAAAGGTTTCAATACAAACATAAGTAAAGACATGCCTAAAATAAAGAATCTTCCCCAAGTTTACTAGATTAATGATTGGTTCAAGGTTGTTTATGGACTCCTTTTTTGGTGTTGGATGATTTTGGTTCGGACCTGCAAAGGTGTTTTCCAATACAATTCTTTTTCATTTTCCAAAAAAATAATGCATAAACGATTAGCAAAAATATAGGTGATGGCGTGTTCGCTGCGATGTGCTCGGCTGAGGGATCAGAGGAAACCTTAAAAATCATGGAAAATTTCACATGAAAATCAGATATCGGATTGATATCCATTCACTTAAAATGGCAGTGCATACATGTATTTCCTGGCATTAGGAGCTTCTGTAGTGCCGTCTTCAATGATTGAATTTCAATAACATGGGTCTTTCCTTGTAGTGCACAAGTTACTAATACTCTCAATTGAGATTATGAGAATACAAAAGAGTAAAAGAAAATTTCTTTTCCACTTCCTTACCTTTTCCCAAGGACAGAAAGACATGCTTATATCGGTAGAAGCTAAATCTAGGAAAGCATAAGAACAATTATTATACATATCACATAGGCACATAGAGTTCCTGATAACAAAACTTTATGCATAATTAAAAAAAAAAAAGACATGTAAGTGATTCTTGAAATCGTCTCCTTTAATTTTCTGAAAGGACCTGAAGGCTTCAAACTTGGATAATGCAGGCAATATACACCAGAAACATGCATCTACTAGTTAAGCAAATGATATGATGGTCTAAGCTATTGGGTTATCCTTCTTTTCGTCTTTTCCTAACTAATTTGATTATATTAGATTCTCTTGAAATACACTCTCAACAATCAATTTAAGAAGAGAAACAAAAAAGACTTATTAATTAATTTAACCTAAACTAGTTCTAATGATATCAGTAATTAAATAAATAGAAAATTCATAATAGAAAAAAGATTTAAGATTGCTCAAATTTAGATGTTAATTTAAGTTGTTTTAAAATTTTAATAAACTCTAAACTTTTATAAGAAAGTGATCTCCAGTTAGGCAGATATATGTTCTGTAATATGACCATTAAAGCATATTAATTTGGAGATTTAGAACCATATAATATTGCTCTTTAAGATAAAAAATTTAGAAGAAATATCAACAGAAGTTGTGTTCACACATTGGATATCTAGTAATGATACTGAAGAACATTAAGAAACTTCCAAGGAAAAATGTGTAGTGACTCAAATCAATGGGATGATGATGCTTTAGGCTGCAAGCAGACGCTTGAAGACTATTGTATACCGGTGATACGATGAGAAGTTGTGTAAAGATTTTGCGAAGAATAGAGCATTACCAGTCTATTCCAGCTTGCTTTATTGTTTACTAATGATATCTATAAATGTGTGTGTGTGTATATATATGTATATGTATTCGTATACATGTACCTCTTTCCTCTAATTTCTTCAGACATCAAGAAACCAGATTCACTGTGAAGATCCTACGAGATACGGTACCCTGAATTTTAAACAATCAACATGAGATTGAAGTATCCGAGTTCAAGAAAGACAATTTACTGAAAGTGGTCATGCTTTTCATCTAATCTCAATTAGCTTCATTAAAGTTCTCTAAAGAAGAAGATGAAGAAGGAAAGAAACTTACACTAACAAGAAACACAGTGATAGCATAACAGGAAATTTACAACATAAAAACGCGGTGATAAATCTTATTTATTTCTAACTTAATTTGGTTGCCTCTCTCTCTCTTTCTCTTTCTCAAGTCCCAACCATCACCATTATAAACTAGCTAGCTAGATGTATCATGAATCTGCCTCTTCTTCATTCTTAATGTTGTCCTAATCCATATTAATGCTCTCATGTGACGCATCTTTTCGTTTCTGATTGCTACCTAATAAGGTGGTCTTCCATGAGTCCAACCTCCATATCCCTCATGGCTAAGTTGTCCCCCATTAGGCACCAAATTTGGAGGCAAATTGTACACTGGCATGGATGTTGCCGGGTCTCCCATCCCCGCAGCGCCACCATTACCACCAACACTAAGCTGACCTTGCCCAGCTCCACTAACACCTTCCTCTTCCTCCTCCAGTGGCAACCTCTCATAAGTTGCATTTGAAAATGTTGCTGCAATCAGCATTACTGATCCAGAGGCCACAAGAGATCCCACTACACTACCACCCACCACCTGTCCTTGACCCCCCGAGAGATATATAGTCAACCCGGTCGCCCCTGGAGGCGCAGGTCCAGGCAAGAAAGCACCGGTCAGCGACAAAATTTCAAACCTACCGTGAAGTGCCATGACAGCTCCAGGAGCAGAAGGTTGCTTAAGGGTTACACTGGTAACCATACCACTTCCACTTATCACACATACCCCTCTTTGCCTCTTCCTTGCAAAACAAGCTAAGCTCTCAACTATATCAGACCCATTAGCTATTTCCATTACATGACTTTTGAGGGCATTAGGGCTATCTCTGGTTACAAAAATGGGAGGTTTAGGTTTATTCTTGGAACCCGGTGGTCGGCCCCGTGGCCGGCGAGCTGGGATTTCTATAGCGCCTTCTTTAGGCTCATCGCTGTGTTCCCTCTCCTCTTCTTGCTCTTCTTCTCTTCCAATACCACTCTCTGTTGCTTCTCTATTACTTTTGGAGATGGATATACCTAGATCTGGCGTCTTCAATGGAGATGATGAGCTTGTCGAGGTATCCATTCCCTGAAGACCCACTTGTCCCGTCCACCACGGGTTCGCCATGGTTGTCAACAGTCAGCAAGTAGATGACTAATAAGCAACGGCGGCCTGTAAGATCAGAACTTTCTCTCCTGAGTAGTATGGGAAATTTTAGATAAACTGATTCTTTACATAGACTACACACATCAATCCGACAAAAGGGTTGATTTTGGATGAAACTAAGAATGTATGCAAGGATATGATCTATAGCGGAAACAGAAAGAGAGAACAGAATAAGTAAATGGACTTCCGTTACAAGAGAAAAGGAGCAGCTAGAACAATATTATTATTCAAGTATAGAGGAGATTGAAAGTTTTGAAACCTAGCTTGGAGTTATGGGAGCAAGATCGAAAATAAAGTAAATTGGAAGAGATGATCACTTTTCAAAGTCTTGCGTATTATTGAGGTTTATATGTGTGCATAATTATATACGGAGGGATGTTAATGGAGTTTGGCTTTGATTTAGGGTTTGTGCTTCTTGTAATTTTACCGTATCATGTAGCCCCCTTGTTCTCCATGTCCTCTCTCTCTCTTATCACATTTGTCCTTAATATCTAATACAGGATTATATATAAAGAAAAGAATTGCGCGAGGGACGACAAGCATTATCTCAAAGAATAAAAAGGTGTGTACTCAAAAGTTTATATTGTAAAATATCCAAATATTTGTCAACATCTTGAATTAATAGACAACTTCCTCCTTTTCAAGTTCATAGGTTATTTATTTATGTTCAAAACAATATTTTGAGAATTTAATACAGAATAAATAAAATAATCTATGACATTAATTAATTCATTTATACTTCTGTATTTGTAAACTAAGTTGACTCTATTTTTACGTAGAAACAATTCTATATATATATACACTATCGAGGTTGACTACAAACTACCTAACTCACTTAACCAAATTTAATTTAATAGTTATTATTCATTTTTTAGATGTTTCGATTTTGATATTTACAAAAACAAACTCTTTTTCTTTACAATTTAAAAATTAGTATAGTTTCATTTTCGGGTGTGGCTTAAACTAACCCGAATATCAAACAAAACTAAATTATGAACTCTTAAATAGCATTCTTATTGACATCTTTTTACTTTTATATAAAATTAATATTTAAAAAATGTGGTTAAACTGTTATAAATTATTTTGTAGAATGTATTACCATGTTACAAATCTTTTTTTTTTTGTTCTAAAACTATCCACAATAGTCTATTTTATAAGCATATTTTCCTTTCTTTTTTCTTTTTTTTTTTTGCTACTCATTATAATATTAGTTTGTATATAAAAGATTAGATCAAACATAGAGAAATCATGCTAGATATGTTCTAAAACTTCTTGCTAACATCCAAATGGTGTTTCTTTAAAAAAAATTTAGAATATATGATCAATCTACAGTTATGTTACAGCCTTTTCATAATGTTAATAAGTTTCATACCATTAACATTAAAATCTGTTTGCAGATTGAGTTTTAAAGACATTTCAAATATATATATGAAGTTATATCATAAGAACTTTGGTTATAAAATTTTCATTTAAAAGAATTTAACTTTAAATGTTGTAAATAGTTTTTGAAAAGTATGAATGTTATTTAAATATCCATCAACTTTTTATTTCTCTATAAAGAGCCATTAAACCCAATGATATAGATTTATTAAAAAATTCAAACCATTAGGCAAATGATTTGGTTTATACTTTCAATATAAACCGATACAAACTTCCCAGTACTCGTATTTAAATGTTGTTAATTTTATGATGCGTTTTACCAACAAAAGCTAAGTTAAGCTTTTTAGTTTACTCAAACTCTAGGTAATTATTTCATTAACTTCATAATATGATGCATGAAAACTTTGAAATGCATACGTTGTTGTGGTTATACAATGTTTTAAAAAGTAACTTTCCCTATTTTATGACATATATACTTTAAGTACATGCATGCATATTTCTGTTTGAATTTAATTATTTATGTATTTTTCTAATTTTAATCTCACACGTTCTTATTATTATACTTATGTTCAATTATTAAAATTATATGTTACTTTCAAAGTCAATAAAATTGAAATTATTCATTAATTAGATTTAAAAATAATTCATGTATATATTCATTGACATTTTATTGTATATATGTTTCTCATATTATTTTAATCAGCTTTAGAATTAACACGTTCAGTTTCTACATTTCCCCGTTTGATCCTTCCTACATAAATTGAGTCTTTGACACTCCCTCCCCATAAATAGGAGGTCATGGAATTGAATTTTCACTTGAAATGAAATAAGATTAAGGTATACCTAGAAGATAGTTGTTGTGTAATCTAAAATTAGGTTATTCAGTAAACTCTATGTATATGTGAGTGTTGGTGAGTGCGAGATATGAGAAGCTGGATCGAAAATTAGGGCTTTTAGGCGTGGGGCCTCGTGCTCATGAGATGGTGGGGTGCACGTCCTTCTCGTATCTCCCGACATATATATATCAAGAGATGCTTGTGAATATAATTTTTTAACAAGAAGAAAATGTTTTTAAAAGTTACAGTGTTTCAAGAGCTTTAGGCCTTCTTGTCCTTTTTCCCATTATTCGTATAATTACTTGCTTTGACTCCATTTTATTTCATGCAGAAGGCAATCAAGATTTCGCATTTCAGTTTTATCAGTTTCCCCGATGCTGAGAGACTTGTGCTTAGTTTTCTCTAGTGCTTGCAAATTATATTTATCATGCAATTAGGTCCTTATACTTTAAGGCCAAACTTCAACCCATAGGTGATATTCCGGTCGATTTGTGATCCTATAAACTTTAAAATTGAACATGATTTCCTTGTTGAAACAGTAGATGATTGCATAAATCTTTTGGATTCATCATAAGCCTATTGTTCTGGGATAATGATGGAGCTAGCACGGGCATGTGCATATGTTTGAAGACTTTGTTATGTGGAAGAGTTAAGGAGTGTTCCACTAAATTTGAATCTTAACAAAAGGGATTTTTTATTTTTTATTACTCTCCTCCATCTCTGAATAGATTGGGGTCAACGAATCAATCAAACTCTAAAAGTTTCAATGTTCCGAGGAAAGCCTGTTTCCTCAATCTCAAAGAAGTCGAAATAAGCCCTACACCTCCCCAATTAAGCTAAGCGCAGGAACCAATTCTTTTCTGATCATAGTACAGACTATTCTTCTTCTCTAGATGAGTTATAAAGACTGTTCTTTACTAATCTCTCATGAACATTACATTAACTAGCAATGGACATTGCTATATGTACGGGGTACTCTTCAAGTCCCTTTTAATAGTTTAATACAGACAAGACACGAAAAGAAAAAAAACATAACACTGCCTATTCTAATGCAGTACAATATAGGTCAATTTCATATTAGAGATTTGGCTCGATCTCTTCATCATAAAATAGTAAGGGGAAGTGTCACATTGTACGCAATGATGACAAAGGGAAGCAGAAGTTATACCCAAAGGAGGTATCAGATGATCTGACAGAAGATCAAATTGCTGATGAAGTACGTCGTATAGACGAGGCGTGCTATGTTGAAAAGAAGGTGACGGGAATGTTTATTTCTCATCACATTTCAGAAGACCCAGGGACGAGTGGTAGTCAATCAACGATAAATCAACATTGTCCAGTGGGGGGAGAACTTATGGAGGGACAGTACAAAACAATAAGGATTGGAGATAAAACGTGCATCATTGACGCCATTGTGAAGGCAATTCTGCGCCGAAGGCCATTATGGAAGATATCTTCAATTGAAGAAATTCTACCCCTGCTTGGAAGACCTGCCCGACGACTACCAGTTCCTGATGATTTAGATCTTCCGGAGCCCAACCTATCTGTGCAACCTCCTACCATAGAAATTATTGAAACCTGTGTTCCATCTTCGGATGCATATAACACAACAATTGCTTCTGAAGAAGAACCACAGAGGAAAGAATATCGACCGCCTTCATCTTTTGACTTACAAGCTGAAATCATTCAACTACGCAGAGAAGTCAAAGGATTGACGGAAATGATGACAGAAGTATTGAAGCATCTACGGTCGTAAGATTTTTTTTGATTAATAACAAATAGGGGGAGAAAAGGAGAAACAGAAAAGATAGGAGGAGGAAAATGAAAAGAAGATCACAAGATTGAAGAACACAAGAAGATATAGTTCTGAAGTGTAATTTTTTTGGTGAAAGCTTAGATTTTGTATACGTCTTTTTCATTTTACTAATGT
>JANIJF010000209.1:26813263-26823627 GCA_024520955.1 Erythroxylum bequaertii | reverse complement strand
ATGATTTTTGACTAAACTTGCATATTTTGGAGTAGTATGAAATTATGGTGAATGAGTTGATTGAAATGGAGTAGAAAAACTAGAAAAAAGAAAATTGAAATGTTGGATTTTGGAAAGTGGAAGTCTGAAAATTATCTAAGAGTGAACAATGGAGAGTTGGATTTTCGATCTGAAATTTCTGTGATTTTTCTGGGTTGACCTAGAGAGATTTTGATCAAATTGTCTTCATAAAAGATGTAGTTTATAGCTTTACAATGGTATAAAGTATGAAATTTTTGGACAAGGGAGTTGGAAGATATGAGCATTAGAAGTTTATGATGCTGTTTAGCAAAGACTTTTTGGATAGCTGTATTGTTTTGAAATTTTAACCTTTATAAAGGCAGAAATTGTTTTTATGTCCTTCATAAAATTTTTAGATCTTTGTTTTATATTTCCATTGATATAAAGTTTGCAAAATTTTGAGTTCTTTATCAAAAGTTATGGAGTTTAGAAGTTAGGGTGTCTGAGAAGAAGAAGGAGTGGAAAGGCACCGTTGTGCTTAAAACTTTAGGCCAAAAGCACCGTTATGCAAATGCACGAGGGTGACATTGAGGGTTATCCAAAAAGCACCATTGTGCAAAAGCACAACAGCGAATTTGGAGGTTGGATGGCAAAAGTCACTACGGTGCAATTGCACTACAGCGACTTTGAGGTTTTGAGAGGCTGATGAACATCCGATAGTGTTTTGACCATAACTTCTTCTATAGACCTCCAAATGACCTGATTTTTGAAGCATTGGATTTTTAAGACATTTTTATATCACTATAAAAAAATTGGTAGCATTCTGAATTGATTTGAAAGATATTTATTGAACGAAAGTGAGGGGTTCGATTGGAAGAATATGAGTTGGATGTTTTACTGAACATGCTTCAGTATTTTGAGAATATATTGACCTATAGACATCCAAATGAGATGATTGTTAAATTGGAGTAAACTAGAGACATAGGGATACAAATCATGTGAAAACATCAAATCGGGATTCAGTCTGTAAGATATTGAATTTCTTGATGGAATTTGTACATATTACACTGTTTTTGACTGTGAACAACCCAAAAATGTTTAAGGTATATCTTCCAAATTACCAAACCAAATGGAATGATTTTGGTGTCATTGGAAATATAAGACATAGGGGAACATTTTTCTAGAAGTAAGTGTTATCAAATTTCTTCATTTATCTGATCAAAATAAGGAGTTAAGATGTTAGTAGTTCATGGACTAAAGGGGAAAAATTGGGAGAACCAATTAAATGAAGGGTAAAAAGGGAAGAGCAAGCATAATGTGGTATTATTTAAAAGAAGAAGAGGAAAATCGTGGGAGAATTAGAAAAGAGCAGAGAAAGTCGTGAGAAGAGAAGAGAAAAGGAAGAAGAGTGCGAGGAAGCTAGGGAAAAAGGAGAATGAAGATTTGGGCTAAACCTAAGGTAAGCATCATCTTTCTTCTTGCTTAGTAGAAAAACAAAAAGGGATTAGAGAAGAGAATGAGTTATGTAGGAAGAAAGAGGAAAAACCCTAGATGGATATTTTTAATGGATTTCTTAACTAGGTTTTGGTTTTTCCACCCTAGATAAACTATGGGTAGGTTAAGCCTAAACCCAATTTTAGCATTTATTTCATTTTTGTGATTTTTGAAGTTTTATGAATTTCTATAGGAATGTTGTGTTGAATGAGAACTTGGTTGTTTGAAGGAGACCAAGGAATGACAATCCAAGGGCAAAAGGAAAGGCAATCTTGAGTTGGGATTTCCAAGAGTAAATAGGTGGGTAATATGTTTATGGTTGTTGTGTAAAATGAGCAATTTGGTGTTGTGCGTGAATGTGTGCTAAATTGCTTAAATTGAATGAATGTGAATATTTGGAAATGCATGAGGAAATATGACATGTTTTCTTTGAAATAAATGAAAAGTATGAAGATATGAGAATTTGATGAAATGAAAGAAGCATGAGAATGCAAATTTGCGATTGACTAAATTGAGCATAAATTTGTTTGTGGTTGGGCAAGAGAGTAACGTTTCGTTAGTCACGTGCACGTTGACGTATAGCCTTATCCCGGCTGCCCGCTTGAGGCTACGAGATCCTAAGAAATCGGGCTCGTTTTGTTCACGGTTTAAACTTCGATTTATCCGTTTTATTGTGCCATTTGTTGTGCATTTCATTATGACTTTGTTGAGTGTGATGCATAATAAAGTGTTATGTTTGATAGAAGATTTCATGACATGCGTTATGTGCTAACTTTTGGTTAATTATGAATTATGTGATGAATTTGCGAATGAATTAAATTTATTGATACATGTGTATTTATGCTCGTTGTGTGGCTCGTCGCCAATGGCTATAAACATATAAGCCACTGAGCTTCGTAGCTCACCTCCTTTCCCTTCCACTCCGCAGGTGCAGAAAAAGACAGATAAGCATTGATCCTTGCAAAGCTTGGCAAATAGTGAGAATAGAGACTTTTATAATAAAGTTAGTTTAGGAAAATTTTGTAATTTAGAATCATCGTAAGCATAAGTATTCAAATTGTATCGTGTTTATTTCATATTTCATATTTTTGTATTTTTGGTATTATGAAATGAACTTGTATAAACTCTTTTAGAATTTATTTATGATAAATGTTTGGTTTTTGGCTTGTGACTCTCTAATTTTTTAATTGTTCAATGTTCTTCTATTGTGGGCACGCTACCATTATGGGATGATGGGTTCCGTTTTGTCTCCGAATGTTTGGGCTCCGGAAACGGAGTCCAACACAAAAGAATTAAACCAAGCAATTAATCAGATAAAGAAATCAGTGATAACTAATGATTAAATAAGTACTTCCCCTAACATCTTCTTTGATGTTTTGACTCTTTAAACTTAGAAAGTATTTTTCTTCTGGATTGACATATCTTCCAAAAATATGAAACTATACTATATGAAGCTACAACCACCTATTCTCTTGTTGCTTAACATATATCTCTAAAAAGAAAAATGTCATTTAATACATTATGTTGTGTGAACTTTGGTGGAAGGTTTTGTGCTGAAACTAGAGAAATCATATAAGTATATCTCTAGCATTTGATATAACCCTAGTATTTATATCATGTCTACTTAAATGAAAATTCCCTTAGAACCATCCCTAAGTGAATTATGGTAAGACCTAGTCTTTGGAATAAATTAAATCCACATTGAGAATAATCAAAGATAATTTATATACGCAAATCCTACTTTATAAGTGTTTTGTTCAATTTTCTACATCATTTCTTTATCATGTTTGATCTATTATTTATATAAGCGTATATAAGTTTGGCCAAAGATAATCTTTTTGAAAGTTATTTTTTAAGTTAGGATTATTGATAAGTGTGAATTGCATCTATTATTTATATAACCAGAGTTATGATTTTTACATGACATGAATTAAATCTTGTAAGTATGAATCATATAAAGGTGTTTTACATAAATTTATAGTGCAAAAGACAAAAATGTTCAAAGTACTCGCCTGAAATACATTAGTTATCAATAAGACGGAGTGTCATGTCTAAAGTATCGAACATATTAATAATGGATAAATTATACCTCTAGATTAAGTTAGATTTAAAATTATTTATTAAACTAAAAATAAATTCATAATTTTTTAGAATAAAATAATAACTTCTTATAATAATATATGTGAAGTAATAATTATAATTACTTGAAATAAATTAAACTAAATAATTATAAAATTTTATAATTTATAAAAATCAAAATAATATAATATTTATATGAATATTAATTAAAAAAAGTAAAATATTAGAAAAAATTAAAAAAATAAGACAATTATAAATTATTTATAAAAAAATTGATCAAGCTGAACTTTATATAAACAAATTTTAAATTCTACGTATTAATTATTGAAATCCGAGCTTTTTAATCTTTTCAAGCCTTAATCTATTAAGGCAAATGAGTTTGATTAATTTTAAGGGTAATGTGTCTAGATCTTCGTGAGCATATCAACTCCGGACTGGGACAAGTTATCGGGTGACTTCATTTTCACACTACTTGACTAGTTCTTTCGCCTTCCAGAATGGAAACTTCATTAGGAACCAGGGCAAACATCAATGTTGCTGCTGCTGATCTGTTGATGCATACAAAGGTCTGTCTCCATCATCAGAAGCCTGTCTGTCAATTTTCTTTTCGATTTATTCTTTATGAAGTAGGATGTTTCAGTGCATATGCCTGCACTGGGGTTGCGTACATCAAGATTATAACACGAGGTTTGCCATCTAGAAAGTCAAACTCTGTTGCAAGTTTTTTGATGGATTTCAAGTGTATAGAGCTTGGTTTTAACCCAAAACCAAAGTTTGTAACTTTTTCGTGGTTGGACAGTTCAAGATTGCTCTTTGCCAATTATCAGTTGTTCCAGACAAGAATCGAAACCTAAATATTGCCCTTAACATGATTAAGGTTGCTGCCCAGAAAGGTGCAAAACTTGTTGTATTACCTGTGAGTTAAAAACTCTTAACTTTTTCTCGTTGTTGTTTTTGTGGCTTAGTGGGACCAATATAAATGAGTTGTATAAATGAATTTAACCCCATGACTCTTGTTGTTGGTTGGCTATGTTCTGTAAATAGGAAATGTGGAACTGTCCCTATTCAACTGATTACTTTGCTGATTTCTCCGAGGACTTTGATGTTGAGGATGGTTCTCCATCATTTTCCATGCTATCAGAAGCTGCTGCTTGTTATGATTTAACTATTGTAGGTGGATCTTTGACTGAAAGGCAAATGGGTCGGCTGTATAATACTTGTTGTGTATTTGGTCCGGAGGGAAAGCTTAAGGCTAAACATAGGAAAGTAAGCAGGTTTATACTTGATAAAATGTATTAAAATGGATTTAAGCTCATAGAAAGAACTTTGGTTTGATTTTGTAGCTACATCTGTTTGACATTAACATGAAGGGAGATATTTTGTTCATGGAATCCAACACCTTTACTGCAGGAGACAATGCTACATTTGTGGAAACTGGTACGCATTTGAAATAATCTCAGTATGCTAAGTGTTTACTTAATTTATAGTATTCCAAATTAGTGCTTGGCAGAGTTTGATGTTACAAGGACTCTATGAATGATCTTAAACTTTGTGCCTTGTATATTTTACCCATTTGTACAATTAACTGTCTTTACAATAAACAAAGTTTATATAATACCAAGGTTATCAAGGTTTGGTTGTGTTGAATAATTTAGTTTGAGCAAATTGCCAGTGGGGTTCTGTCATCACATTTTGTTCTAATGCAAAATATGGAATGAACCAAGTGGTACACATTTGACACTTCTTGGAATTGGTTTCCAAATTTTAATCCCAGGGAGAATAGTCTGAAGGCCTTAATTTTGTCTTGCTCACTCTTGCTTATTCCTTCAGTTTTTGGTGTATGACAAATTTGTCAAGAAATTGCTTTCTGGTGAACTTTCTTACTTGTAATTCTTCTCTAAGGGACTGATTATTAATTTAAATGTAGGCGTTGGGAATATTGGAGTGGGGATTTGCCATGACATGCGTTTCCCTGAACTAGCTATGCTATACAGAGGAAAAGGTTTGAAATTTGCTGGCTCTTTCTTGCATTATAGGTACCTCCTTCATAAATAACATTAGTTTTGTGAATTCCAGGTGCCCATTTAATATGCTATCCAGGGGCATTCAACATGAGCACAGGTGAAATGCTCTGGGAATTAGTTCAGAGAGCAAGGTGAAACTGTGGAGGCTACTTTATACTGCAGTCTAATGATTAGTTATTGCTGCATTTTGACTAGAAGAAAAAGAGTGGTCAATTAACTGAGAAGTAATCACAATACATAGTCTCTATGTTGCATATGAAAAGCTTATAAACAAATTGCACTGTTATGAACTTCAAATTGATCTTACATTACAACTTTAGGTAGTCTTTTCTTTTGAATAAGAGAGCCTATAATGAGAAATTTGTTTGTGTGCAAATTCAGGGCAGCAGATAACCAGGTATTCATTCATATTATATATTGCTACCGAAGTACCTGAGTCACTTCAAATTGAGTGTAACGTGAAGTTTGATGTATTCGAGGTAGTTGTTTGTGGCTACTTGCTCACCATCCAGAGACTCCGATGGTTCCTCCTATAAAATATGGGGTCACTCCACTTTAGTTGGGCCAGTAAGCTGAAATGTTTAGATTTGTTTGCATTCTGCAATAAAGTAATCTAGCATGGAAATAGTGAATATGTCCACTTCTGCTCAACAGTTTGGTGAAATTATTGCAACTTGTGGTCATGAAGAGACCGTTGTGATTGCTGATATAGACTATTCTGAAATCCCACTTCTTAGGTAAGTGGTCTTGTTTCCATCTAGTAGAACCTTTATATGTTGCCTATATCATCTATTATGTTGTTTGTGCAGGGAGAGCCTCCAACTTGAGAAACGACAGGGCGGAGATATTTACCATTTTTTGGACATCAGCAAGCAAAAGGGCTTAAAACAATGCTAAAGCAAAAGGGCTTGAAAGATTGTCATTTTCTTTTTAAGATCAGAACCCGTTATCATTTTAAAAAAAAATTCAAAACCACTTTTTTTCCTTCTAAAATGAGGTCATTTAAATAAAAATTTTGGCCTTTTGGCCGAGCAGTCTGACCCTAAGCCCGAGTTTGAAATTTAAAAAAAGATCTTGAGTACGGCTTGAAGCTCGAGTTGTCGGACCGCGTTTGTTGATTTCAGGTAAGGTTGGGCCTTTTTTGCCACCCATTGGTATTGATGGTTAACAAGGGCTGAGTATATTTGGAGTTGTAGAAATCTAATTTTAAGTCCATGACAAAAGCATATACCTATACATCAAATTTTGAAACTGAAATACAAAAAATTTTGCTGCATACTATCATAATCTTAATTGAATTTTCTAAGGTTTGTTGATAGCCTTAAAAGTCATTAACAATCAACACTTTTGCTTAGCTTTGAAGTTGTATACATCAAGCATTTGTCTCAGGAATTCATATCTAACTTTAGGCAATGCCTTTGTTAGAATGTCAGCAGTGGATTGGTTGTGCTTCTCCTTCCTTTTGGACATCTCTTAGAAAATAAAATTTTGTATTGAAATGCTTTTTCTACCATAGAACTCTGTATTATTGGCAATTCAAATTGCAGTTTGGTTATCCACAAATATCTGTGTGCGTGTTTCTATTCCATATGGAACTCTGTTAGAAGCTTTTTTATTCAAAGTGCTTGATTTGCAGTGGTAGTAGTTGCCATATATTCTACTAGTGTGGATTATGCTGTGATTTCTTGGTTTTTCAAATACCAAGAATTTTTTTTTTCCAAAGCAGTAACTTTAGGTGCTTCATGTCTTCTACAGATCTAGCCCAATCATTATCTGAATAACTATGAAAATTGAAATTTTCAACTTAACCTTATTTCATAATTAATCGTGCTTTAACATATCTTAGAATCCATCTTGTTGCTTGTAAAAGATTTCAGCGCAGTGCATGTACCTTGATAGCAAACTCATTGCACAAACGATATTTGGCCTGTTAAGCTCTTGTACAAGCTTTCATCAATCATTTTAGTTTCATTTTCTTCGTGGAATTTCTCTTTTTGGTTCATTGGAGTTGCAATTGGCTTGCACTCTTTCATATTAAACAACTTGATTTTTCGCATATCTTTGTTAGCATACAAAAATTTCACTTTGCATTTATTGTACATGCATTTCAAACAAGAATGTCATCTTATCAAGATTCGTCATCTGAAAAACATATTTCACATCTTCGAACTAATCAATCAACTCCTTTCTACTTATTGTCAAAAGCAGGTCATCAATATAAAGAGACACCACAATTATTTCATCACCAACCTTCTTGACATATAAAGTAAATTCACTTAGGTATTTTTTTAAAGCCTAAGTTCACCAAGTATGCATCAATTCTATTGTACCGTGACCTTGGCGCCTTTTTTAATCCTTACAGGGCTTTTTCAACCAATATACGTTCTCTTCTTATCCTTAAACAACAAAGCCTTGTGGTTGTTTTATAAATATTTCTTCCTCTAAGTACTCATTGTTGATAAGTTTTATAAAAAAACTTTCAATATTGCAAGCATATGGATTGTAACTTGTACAAAACGTGTCGTTCCTATAGGGACTAATTAGATACTGAATAACTTTAATAAAACTTTGTCTAAGGTACTAAAAGATTGATTGATTTAAAATAAATTATTGAAATTGAAATAACTAATAAGATAAAACAATTGAATAATTGAGCTACTAATAAAAATAAAGTTAATCAAAGCTAGAAAGCTAGGAATGATATCTTTGTTTTGTCTTCTCTTTATCATGTTGATTCAATTATGTTTGATCTTAGATATCCTAAAGTTTTGATTATGTTGGTCCAATAGAGGTTGACAAATTAAATCCTTCTATGTTTTGATAATAATAACATTTATAAAATTGGTTAAGAATTACTTTCAGGTATTTGGATTGAAATTCAAATAAAGGATTTGTGCAAATCAAGATAGTAATAATCTTCAACGTTCAAGAGATAGACAACGTGCAAATCAAGATTGAAGAATTCAAATCAGTATCTTAACAAACGTAGATTGAAGATTATATGAGATATGTACGTTGGAGCTAAGTATTAGTTGATTATCAAGTGGCAAGTCGACTATTGACAATTAGATCTATCAGTTCGTGCCAAGACAAGTCGACCAGTATGTTGCAAGTTGACTATTAACAACAGACCTGTAATGTGGATAAATGGACTAGTCGACTATCATCACATTAGTCGACTATTCGAAGAGCGGAGCTGAAAGTCTTATGAAAAACGTGAGTGCTAGTCGACTGATTCTATGAAGACAAGTTGATTATAATGTACTAGTCGACTATTACTATGTGACAAGTCGACTATCAGGTGCAGCTGAACATAATGTGACTGAGTCAATTGATTACAAACGGAACAAAAATCAATATACAACGGCTAGAAGAGTTCTTTAACGTCTACAATCATCTTGAAGCCTGCAAATAAATTGATGGAACATCAAAGGATCGATCACACAAGTCCAAAGCAAAGCATACTACTATAGTTCCAATTTATCATCAATTTGCTCTTAGCTTGTTCAAAATTGTATTTAGTTGTACTGAGCTTTATCATTTCAATTTCTATCATTGTTATTATGAGCTGAGTGATTAGAGGAGAATCACTTGTAAGGTCGGATTTGTGCCGAAAAATAGATCGATTGTGAGGTGTAGCTTGAGTCGGAAATCAAGTTGTGTTGAAGAGTTCACACTGAACTAAAAAGTGTATAGTAAAGAATTTTGCCAAAATCCTAAATGGGAGCTTAGGTAGAGGACGTAGGTCTTAGTACCGAACCTCTATAAAAACTATGTTTGCCTCTCTTCCCTTCTCTTTTACATTTTTACATTTCAATTTGTTTGTTTGTTTTATATGTATTAACTCTCTGTTTTTGTAGCATTTCGCGAAAAGTATTAAAAGATCTATTCAACCCCCCCTTCTAAATCGTTTTCAGAAAAGTCTAGTAATAATACACAGTCTTACCCCTACTTAATAGAAATGTCGTTTATGATAGACCTGCATAAACAAATATATATGCATATACATATTAAAATAATATCAAAATAATTAAAATATGGATACTAAATAAAAATATATAATATATAACAGAAATAGATATAAAGAATAATAAAAGATAGATAATAAAATAATAAAAATAAGAATAAAATAGACATAATAAAAATAAAAATAAATATTTATAGATATAAATATAAAAAAGTAATAAAATAAAGATAAAGATAAAGATAAATAAAAATATAAAAATAAGTGTTAGTAGGTAAAAGTTGGAATATTCTTGATATAACCTTTAAAATATTATACCCAAAAATTTATCGCAGAATATTGAAAAGTCTAAAAGAGTATCCCAAGACATAATAATTTGTTCCTCGTCGTCCTAAAGTCGAGCCAAAACTTACAAGACGAAGTTATCGTCCCTCCTGAATGGAGCATATTCGACCATCACATCATTGTCCTCTAGCTGCTAATTTTTTGTAATATATTTACTTTTCTACTGAATGCAATGTTACAAATATCGTACCGAGTTCAGTACCGGATTGAGCTTTGGAACGGAACAGTACTGATACTGATTGGTACCGAGTACTGTTTCGAGATATTTTTTAAATTTATAAAATAGTCCCTAAAATTTTTAAAAATTACAAAATAGTCCATATTGATATATTATACAATTGTACTGTATATTTTACTAGTTTACTGTTTACATCAACCATACTTTAAAAAATCTTAATAATAAATAATAATGACAATTAATTTGAAATAACAATAATTTTTAAATATTTTACATATAA
>JANIJF010000209.1:26694964-26709272 GCA_024520955.1 Erythroxylum bequaertii | reverse complement strand
AGGCATTCTTTGTTTTTCATAAACTACATTAGCCAAATGACCTACCCTATTGACATGATTTTTCCCTTGTTAATCCCCTTTGAGCTTTATACCTTTCTTTTTGTATAAACCACATTTTATGCTTTTAAACTTAACCAAATGTCTTACCCAAGTCATAAAGCTAGTGGAACATTTATGATTGTTGAGTTTGTGGATATGCAAAATTCTAAGTGTGGGGGTTTATCTTCGTTGCCTGCGGATTATATCCAGAAATGCGGATGCTGTTTTACAGGTGACTCTGCTGAAGTAAAATCTCATCCATTTTGAGTGTTCACAGTTGATTTGATTATCAGCTGATTTCTTACAAGTTTAATGAGATCTATGAGTTGTATGCTTCAGTTATCCCCTTTGCTTGGGCCCCTTATTCATCTTGTTAAAACTGGCTTCACCAAAAGTGCGCAGCGTCTGGACGGCATATATGCATTGCTTCTCATTGGGAAGATTGCATCTACTGATATTAAAGCAGGTTTAATGTTCTCTACTTGTTTCCTTGTCATTGTTCTTGTGTTCATGTGCCTGCCCTTCGTTAAGGATTGGGAGTCTGAACCAGCAGCCTCACTCTTTTAATTATTAGTTGAAAGCTTTAACCGTGGGCTTAAGAATGGAAAATCTTCTTTCTGTTCCTGCATTCCTAGTGCTTTGACGTTTGACTTATGTACCTAGTGATGATATTTTGCCTTTTTCTTTTTCTTTTTTGGCAGAGGAGACTCTGGTCAAAGAAAAGATCTGGTCTTTGGTTTCTCAAAATGAGCCATCTATTGTACAAATCTCAATGGTACCTATCCAATGACTTCTTGGTTTTCGGTAACATTGTATGGTTTTTCTGACTTCATTTGGATAGCAGGCGTCAAAACTGTCAATTGAGGACTGCATGGCTATTGTTGATCTTCTTGAGGTGCTACTAGTGGAACATTCCCACAGGTTGATCTTCATAGTACTGCAAAATTCTGTTGTCAAATATTTATTGTGGCATCTGGATTAAATCCCTTGGTGATTTATTTCTTAATTATGCAGTGTATTGGAAGCCTTTTCAGTTGAATTAGTGTTGCAGGTACCAATTTTCATGCTAAAAAATTTCCTTATACTATATTTATGCAATACTAACAACTCTTAAGTGGTGCAGTTGTTACTCTACTTCTTGTGCCATCCAAGTTGGAATGTTCGCAAAGCATCCCATAATGCCACTAGAAAGATAGTTACTGCCATTCCACAATTATCTGAAACTCTGTTATGTGAGTTCAGAAATTTCCTTTACGTGGTTGTAGAGAAAGCACGTACACTGAAGATGAGGTAAGATTCCTTAATTTGGTTAATTGTTGGTAGCCCAAAGTGATGAATTATCTACGATTGATTGAAGTGCTTGAATGTGGATCTAGTTAATTGATTTCTGCAGATACTCTAGCTCACATGTAATTCTTTTCATATGTATTTCTGGGTTTTAGTTTAGATGTTAATGGATCATTAACCATATATATCTAGCTTTCACTTTGTTACTGAATTATTATATCTAGATTCCACTTGTCTCAAAGATGAATCTGAAGTAATATGTTTGTAGTGATGCAGATAATTCCTTGGACACCCAGGTTCCATCTGTTGAAGTAATAGTGAAGGCTTTAATTGTCATATCATCTGCAGCTCTTACTCACTCTCCAAATGTATCTACCCACATCATATTCTCCTGCCATCATTCGTGCCTACTCGGCACCGCTAAAAGAGATGCTGTTTGGAGGGTACAACGCTTTCTTCCTCTCTCATTCTTTGTCTCTCTCTCTATTATGTACGTATACATATTTCTGTGTAATATTCACTTATCAATCAGAAAATTGCAAACTAACTTTTCTGTTTTTTTGGTTTTCATCAATTATTACTTATGTTTATGTACTTATTATTCATGCTTGTATGCCTATTTTTACATTTTTATCTATCTGTATCACTTATTTAGATCCAAGATCTCTTCTAATAGTTTTTCAAGATTGTTTCATTTATAGATTTAGACCTATTCTTCTTCGATGCTTAAATAGATATGCTTAGAATGTTCTTTGAAGATTCCAAAGCATATCTGATACACTGTATTCTTACAAGTACAGATGCCACTTGTACTCATTTGACTAAGTCCATCTGTACTTGATAAGAAAATTTTCTGTTGTCAAAGACATATGGCATGTCTTCTCCCTTGTAGCAATGTGAAAGCATTGTTATTTGGGATCACTTTCAAGATTAATTAGATACAATAGACAAACTCAGTGCACAAGATGCAAATGATCCACGCTTAATGCCAAGTGTGCAAGTTTAATTGTTCCAATATACCAAAATAAAGGTTAATGGAAGCATACAGATTTGATGGAAAATGTTCAGTGTAACAGTATGATGGTGAACATGTTGAGCCAAACAAATAAATAAGTTTTAACTGCTGGATCACACATGTCATTTTCTGTAATGAATTGCGCAGGTCATGGTCATGTCAATATAGATAATAACTATAATTTATGTTTTTCCTTTTGCATAAGTAATAGAGTCTAAAAGTTGCACAAGAATTTGAAAGCTACGGAAGGAGGAGGTTTTTAACCTTCCCTACCAATAAACTGCAGCCTCATTGGTGTCATTGTTATATAACCTTTTTTCCTTGACTCGTTTGGTTTAGTTACCTTTTACATCCATTTTTCAGAGGCTCTCTAAGTGTTTGCTAAGACTTGGATTGGATGTTGTGGGTGTTGTTTCTGCTAATATCGAGACTGTCTGCAAGGTAAGCTCATAACCTTTCATTTGTTGTTTGTTATATTTGTATGAAGGTTATATGTTCTTGCTTGTTGCTTGGGTGTATCCTTTCCTAGTCATTTGCTGAACCATTGTGTTTACAGTTGTATATGTATAAACTAGAATTGTACATTCTACAGTTTAGCCACTAACCTTCAATGTTTCTTTTTACAGGATTTGCTAGGAACAACCGGATTGATGAGTTCAAATCCTCTTGAACAAGATGCAGCAATAAATTCTTTATCAACTTTGATGTGTATCTTACCTAAAGACACATATATGGTGTTTGAAAAGGTTTTTTTTGTTGGTCTGCTTGTCTTTTACTGCTGTCATGATCTCCTATTGTTGTGAGAGGTTACTCAATCTTTCTTTGACCTCACCAGCACTTGAAAGGTCTTCAAGATCGAAGTTTACATGATATGTTATCAGAAATTGACATCCAGGTACATTTCATATGCTCATGTAGCTCACTGAATCTAGATTTGCTGATGTGTATATCAACAATAATAGTTATAGTAATTCTTTTTGGATAGTTTTATCTCTTATGTCTTTGTTTTTGGCTTTGCCCCATTCCATCTACTTTTAGAGTTTGGTTGTATGGGGAAATTAAGGAATTCCCTGTTTAATATGTGATGATTTCAGTTAAGTCTGGTGAAGTGAATTATACTACCTTTGAAATTTAAGATGTTGCAGAGTTGGCATTTCTTTTGAAACTAACTGCGATTGCTAATATAAATTATTTATAACGTCATAGCATAGACAATATGAGCACTCAACAATGTCCATATCCCTAATCATGTTTAATACCACTTATAATGCAAAATCACAAATATTTGTAAAATCATTTGCCTTCCATTCAGTCAGATCAAATTCTTCTTTTCTGCATGTATAGAATTATGCAAGTATGAGAATCCAATTCTTTTATCAATTCAGTTGAATTCAAGAAAAAATTATTCTAGGCCAAGTAATTGGTGCAAAGCATGCTTTAAATTTTGTTTTGAATTCTCCTCTCTTAGGGAACTTTAAAAATGAAGGCGGAGAGATATTTTTGTTCTTTTTCCTATCGGTGTTTTATGTGCTTAATCAATATACGGATGCATGCTAGCAGGTATTGTTTTTGACTTTACAATTATGTGGCAAGATCTTTTCTTTTTCACGTAACAAGTCTACAATAGATTAGCCTTGGTTTTGGGCAAATTGGAGTCTCCGTGCCATAAAACCATTAAACGAAAAGGTTTAATTGATCTTTTATGACCATCAGTGCTTGTTAAAGTTGAGCTACTCTCATTTTCTAGTGGACTTTTGATTTGTCTATATTTGGTGTGAGGGGGTATGTTAGCCTCACCCATCATTGCAGGTATTTGGGTTGAAAGATTTCTCCACGTTTCCATCTCTGTCTGATTATGACTTTTTGGGGACTATTTTGTAGATTTCCAGTACTTTTTCCCCAATATCTATTTCTGATTATCAGTTTTTGGGGGGCTGTTTTGTAGATTTCCAGTGCTTTGTCCCCAATAGGCTGTGTCTTCCCTTAAGACTTCTTAGGATATCTTCATGAAGAACATGTTAGACCTTCATGGGCAATGCCATGGAAGCTAGTTTGAATGGTTCATGTTGGAAAAACTTTGATTTAAAAAGGAGGAAAATTGTTAAGACATGTTAAGATTTGGTGGATAGCAATAGAAGATAGACTGCATAGAACCGGACAACCACTAATCGTTGATTGGGAGGAGATGAAGCTAAATTTAAAAAAAAAATACCTGCTATCTCTGTATCAATATGGCCTCCAAGAATAACTTACAACCCTTGGGCAAGGAGTGATGTCTTTTATCGATTACATGGAGAAATTTGATGAGCTTTCTATTATAGGCAAGGGGTGATGTCTTTTATCGATTACATGGAGAAATTTGATGAGCTTTCTATTATATATGGAGGAATGGAAACAGACTCAATATCTCATTATAGAAGTAGACTTAGGGTAGAGATTACTGATAGTGCAAAGATGTGCTTATCAATTGGTTTTACAAGTGGAGCAGTATTTGGGTTCATCATATAGAGAACGTAGTGTGAATGGAATTGCTAATGCTCATAAGCTCTCTATTGTGAACTTTGATCTCAACTCAAGACAATCCAAACTAGATAGGGAAGTAATGGAAATAAATGTCTTTGATGCAAGTAAACATATAATGTGGCCAAGGAAGAAGATGCCTAATATTTTAATGAATATAAGTGTGAACCTGAAATTGGAGAATTATCAGGAGAAAACTTAAGTGAAGAATTGGTCGATGGTGGTTGAGAATGCTTTTAATTTCAAGGTCAACTATCGCTTATTTAGAGAGATACAGGTCTGGTGATAGATGTCTACTGTCAATGCAATATAAGCAATTTTCACTATGCTTAGTTTTTTTTAATTATGTTTATCAACATGGTATTCATTAATCACTATGCATAAGTTAATATCTATGGAGTTAAGAGTTTAGTTTCTAAGTAGTCAAAAGTAAAGTTATGTCCAGATTAGAATAGGATGTCAGAATATCTGTTCTATATTAACAGTTTTCTTTATATTGTTGATATTCAGACCCGAAAGTGTGAACCTATCTCCCTTGAGAGTGATTCCTAAAATCCTGAAGTGATTTTTAGGTTCAACTTGTCTGAAGTTAGCGGTTTGCATATATTGATCAAAATTTTGTTTAAGCATATCTCTGGTTACCCTACACCAAACAAACTGGATACATCTAGACCATAAATGTTATAAATAGAACACAAGCTGCAGGCTAATATAGAGCTTCCCACTGTTAAACTTCAAGTTGAGATTTATAGTGACCTGCCACTACTTTTCCACAAGCATGGTGTTCAGTCTATTGAGTGGAAAAATGATAGTGATATCCTTGCTTATGAAAATCTATAGCCTCAAGAATCCTAGTAAGTATATCCTCGTACAAGTATAAGGTTAGTGTAAATTCTGTTATCATATCCCTTATTTTGTTGGAAAGAGGGTATAATTATTGTCATTGAACTTCTCTCTATGCAATGTTAGATCCTAACTTTTCTGTTAAATGGCATGAATTTGTAGATAGGTGTGTATACTATTCTTTCAGGATAAGTTGATTAGCTTGTGGTTATTTTGTGGGACTACAAATCTTTATTTCCAGAAGATAGTTGCAATTCCAACAATACCATGTTATCTTGATGCTTTATATGTTCTCTTTTTTTGACATTGATAGGATATTTTTACATGGTGTTTTCATTTAGTTTTTACTTTCCTTTTGTGTTACGGTTAAGGTAGATGGTTGAAGATTAAAGCTACCAGTTGATTAGCAAAGTGAAAAATCGCTCGGTGGGGGCTTGGGGGAGATGTTTAGTTCGTTTATCTTTTCTTGTGTGTTGAGTTATATGTCTTGGTGATTTTCTTCTGCTCTATCCTCATATGGGGCTATTGCTGACATTAAATTTGCTGAATAGACTGTTCACCTGCTTTTCTGGATAAAAAGATATAGTTGTAGTTGTGTAGTTAATGTCTTGAAGGAGAAACCGTGAACTATTACAGAAGTATATAGGAGAGCAAGGAGCAATCACTTACAACAGTGATACTCTTTTGAGTTATGCATGGAAAAAAGTTATAAGGATTTTGTTTATGTCAATTTTGTTGAGAGTATTAGTGAATGGGTTACCGTATATGATTGCAAGCCTTTATATATATGGTCATACTGCAAGTTAAAAGCCTTGCACAAATAAATGCAATTATTCTATCCCTCTTTGCTTGTAATTGTTCCTCTGTCTTGCAATCTTCTTTACTGCCTATCTCATAGTTCTGAAATTTTCTTTTCCACTTTTTACAACTTTGGTCATGCCTATAAACTTGCTTCTTTCACAAGGTTATGATCTTCATGCAGTAATGGATGTGATTATGTTGTTTTTCATTTATCCAATCTGACTAATTCATCGTTTGCATGGATGTTTGTTTTTCCTTTGACCATATTTTCTTTTATGCCCTTTCAGATTTTTCGTACTCCAGAAGGAATGCTTTCCAGTGAGCAAGGTGTTTATGTTGCAGAGTCTGTTGCTGCCAAGAACTCTAAACAAGCAAAAGGGCGTTTTCGTGTCTATGAAGACCAAGATGGCATGGTATTATGGTCTATTGTAACTTTTTAGTAGCTCTTTTATTTACCTATCCTCATTTCATTCACATTGGACCTTTGGATTTTTACTGAATTTGCATGGAACCCAGGATAACATCAATTCTAACCATTCTATGAGGAAAGATTCAGCTGTGAAAGATATTGGAGGCATGGGTAAAAAGGATACAGGGAAATCTTTGAAGAAAGCTGGCATGTTTCTGCAATCTGCATATTGGTTAATAATCCCCTTCCACATGGAATTCTTTGTTCTAACATACTGTCTATGTTGTTTTTGGTTTTTCAAGAGAAGGGAAAGACTGCAAAAGAAGAGGCACGTGAATTATTGCTGAAGGAGGAGGCCTCCATTCGTGACAAGGTCCAGGCTATACAAAAAAACCTGAGTTTGGTGCTTAGGGCTCTTGGTGAAATGGCTTTGTCCAATCCCATATTTGCTCACAGTCAATTACCTACACTGGTTTGTATCTTATAAATTAATTTTTGTTGATCTTGCAGTGCTTCTTGCATCTATGACTACTAAGGGAAATTACGCGTAATTTCTAATGTTAGCTTGTTACTGAGAATAGCTGGTGGTTGTTCACATGTAATGTATATTACTGCTGCTTGTTTTAAACGTAACTTGTGTGTTCACTTTAGTGTTTGTGAATCTGTTCTTTGAATTTCTTCCCATCCCATTTAGTTCATAGTCCAGTAAGGTTCTAGTTCTTTATTTGTGGTTTCCAGGTCAAATTTGTTGATCCTTTGCTTCGGTCACCTATAGTAAATGATGTGGCTTATGAAACCTTGGTGAAGCTATCAAGATGTACTGCTACTCCTCTTTGTAATTGGGCTCTTGACATAGCCACTGCTTTAATGTAATATTTCAATTCTTGGAGGACCCATTTGCAATTTTATAAAGTTAAGGGGCTTAATTATAATTTACAAAAAGTCTTACGATCAAAATTAAAATAGAAGTTTTGGTGATTCCCAAATTTTGGGCTTAATTGCAAATTTAGGAAAAGTTTGGAGGGTATAATGGTATTTTGACATAACTAAGGGCAACAAGGTAAATTTATCTTGTTTGGTCAAAGAAGAGTTAAATTCTACACCCTTCTTTATGTGTGTGGCCGTGCAACCCCTTATTTGGCATTAAAACACTTAGTTTTAATTAAATGAAAGGAGTAGAAAGGAGAAAAGAGGAGGAGAAGGAGATGCTTTGGCCATCACTCCATTTTCACCAAGTTTTTGATTCTTCAACTCAAATCAAAGCGTTCTAAGCTAATTTGTGGTCAAGGAACTCAAATATATCATTATATTTAAGAAATTCTCAAAGGATTTGAAAATATCACTAAGGGAAGGTCTAGGTAAATTTTGTCTCTTCTCTCTCTACATTATGACTTTGAGTTTGGTGTTAAGATATATTATTCTCCATGCTTAAATATGCATGGAACATGGTTTGTGAATTTTTGAACAACTTTTGGAATTGATGTTTTAAATGAATTCTATGGTGTTAATTATACATGGATAATGTGAATTGATGATGAAGAATGATGAAGATGCATGTTGGTTAGGGTTGGGCTAAAATGGTGCAAGAAGAAGTGGATTAAGGTAATGAGTTGTGTAATTGATAAATGTAGCTAAAATGAAAGAGTTGGTTTAAATGGAGTGGTGGAATGTGTCATTGATTGGAAGTGTTTACTATATAATAAGATAGGAGCATGAATTACTAAGATAAAGTCTTGAAAATGTGACTTGAAAGTCATGCACATTAGGTGTTTGATAAAATGCCTAAGTAAACTTGGCTTAGGATTTAAGGCTTTATAATGGTATAAATTGGAAAATGCTTCCATGTTTACTTAGAGTAAACTTGAAATGTTGCCTAGATTGATGAATAATGGCCTAATATGCTTGGATAAAAATGTGCTTAATTATGTTTTGAAATGAGTAAGTATTGGGTTAAAGGTATTAAATGTCTTAGAAAATGCAAAAGAAAAGCTAATGTAAATAGTAAGGAAGTAATCATGTAAGAAGCTTAATGGTCGAATCTTATAGCTTAAAGAGAGTGATATTGTGTTTTATACACTTATGTGATGGTGTATAACTATGAAATTCATGTTTAAGTAGTAAATACATTGTATCTCCTTTTTATTTATAAAGGCTCGGGAGCTGTGAATCAACGAGCTCGTATTGAAGATTGTTGAAGTTAAGGGAGTTTATACCTTCTTTCAAGGTGAGCTGGGGAAACATTATTTCTCAAATAGGATTAAAACATCCTAAGAAAAGCATGATGAATTGTATATGAATTTTGAACCTAGGCAATGTAAGATAGAAATTGAATTTCAAATGGATGTTAATATGCTTATATATTTAATGAATGACATTGTTTTGAACAACTATGCATTTGGATTACAAAAGATGGCTTTTATTTTATGAGAAAATGTTTTGGAATTTACTTATGCATAATCGAGTTATGTATGATGCATGTATTTGTTCTCTACTGCCTTAGAGCCATGACACAGTTTTATTTCATCGGTTGGACCGATAAATAAAAGCATATTGCCTTACTTGAAACTTAATATTGGACATGATTTGTTTTGTGATTGGTGAGAAAACGATTGGCCAATCGTGTGCTGGGCATAACTGATTATGATTAAGCGACCCCCGTACCCTTGGTACTGGTACATGAAAGTTGAGTCGCCGTATCGACACCTTTCTACGGGACTCGCGGGTGATTCCATACCTAGGGTCTGGACACCGACGAGGTCATCACCTAGGGTCATGACGCTCTTGTCGACTGTAGTCCGGCCTCACCACGGATGAAAGTCGAGCCAACACCGAGTATCGGTGGGTGTGCACGTTAGTTTGGCCGACTAATGGTGTCACACATGCTTGTTTTGGCTTATTTTAATATTGGTTTCTCTATCGAGGTTTGATTAATACATATGATGTTTTCATACTTTGGTGTACTGGAACTGGGACTTATGTTTATCGGATGGGTGAGTCATAGGTTGGGCTCCTGTGTTTTATGTGTGCTATATATCTGTATTCACTCTGTAGGTTATCTGCGTTGTCTTGGAATAAATCAATTCTATTTGTGAAATATGCTTATCCTGCTCACTGAGTACCTAGTGTACTCACCCCCTCCGCTTTCCAACCATGCAGGTTAATTTAGTGAGCTAGAAGCTCTGTGAGGATCGTGCGGCTTTTTGATATTTCCGTGGTGTTTCCGCACGTGGGTAGTCTCCTGTTTGTACTTTTGTTGTCTAGTGGCTCATGAACTGTGTTTATGTAAATATGTTTTATGATTTTGTGAGTTAACTTTTGATTGCCTTGCGTTATGTAAAAGATTTTATGTATGAATTTTGATACTGTTGTTGAGATTGTTTTGAGTTAAGATTGCCTGGAGTTGAGACTGTCTTAAGTGGACTAGAGAGTCTTGAAGTTGTGATTGGATGTGAATATAGAAGTGTGTTTAAAATTGTTTGCAGGTTTTTGGGATTTTTAAAATACAATCGTTATGCTGCCCAAATTTTTCTAAAAAATAAAAAAAAAAGAAAGAAAGAGATATTTCGTAAGCCTTGCATAGTCAGATTAAGGATGCTGCGAGTATCCTTAGCCTGAGTATGCGGCGGTTGTCATGGGCCCAAAGTGGTACCGGGTCGTGACACATGGTGCCTTTAAGATTACCAAGCTAACAACGTGAGATTACAAATGATAGTAAAATACAAAAAGAATTATATGTGCCTTATTCTTCTTTTAGTCATTACTTGATCTTCACTTTGTATGTTGTAGACTTCATCTCTTCTTTTATCAACTTCATGAAGTATCTTTTTGAGTTATGCATGATTTCATTTTTTTTCTTATAAATCTTCTTATCAAAATGATAAGCTCATCAGTAGGATTTATCTTTTTTATCATCAAAATATTGATCGGAAGCTCCCTTGGTTTATCAATTTCCCTTTTTATGATGACAAAACATGTGTGATATTAGAGAGCAATAATACAATTAAACATACAAGAAATTATCGATAGCAAAATAATAATTTGCTTCATTTAATTTATATATAATACATATATCAATATCAAGAATAAAATATATCTTTAATTTCAAATAAGTGATATCCAATAATAAGTAGAAGAAGAATTCACACATAAAAGATTTTAAAAAATAAAATCATCATATACGCAAAAGCCACACTCCCACTTAATTTAATATCGCAAAATTACTCTCACCTTTTTTGGAAAATTAAAAAAGCAATTAGTTGAAGGAGGAAATCGAGACTTGATCAAGCTATATAAATTATCAAGTCAATGCATCATAACATTTTGAAAGGACTTAAGTTTGCTTTACATCATGGTGAGCTAATACTCAATGGCTACCAGATGAGCATGAGTTAGGGACTTATGACGAGGTCAAGAGTTAGTAGCCTCATCATCTATAGGGAGCTCAACAATATGACTTAGTAGAGGCTCATTATAACTAGTGTCATATTGGGGAGTCTCATGTACGAGGGACACAAATTAAGGTAGGAGTTGTTACTGCTAGTATGGACGAGTCATTTGACCATCAACCAATTGGTAACATATATGGCTAAGAGTAGCAGAATAAAAAAGAAATCAATTCAATCCCATCACCAATGGGAGGAATATGAAAATACTGGTTAAGTATTAGTGCAAAGGGAATGTTTTATTTCTTTTTCTTGGTTTGATGGAAATGGACCATATTGAGAAAAAGGAAAAAAACTAAGATGAATTCACTCTCCTAATATAAGGGTGGAGAGAAATTAAGATCATCATATCCTAAAGTAAAGTAACCACCGGCACAAAAAAATATACCTAATGAAGAAATGATGAAAATAAAGGATACCATTGGGATAACGTTGGGCTTACAAACACTATCGGGTATTCTAATGACCTCTATATGGCTGTGTAACTTAAAAATTACTTTGACTCTATCAGGAACATAATAAGTTTGAATATTGTAATCGATATGAAAAATATAATATGTAAGATTTTCAGGAATAAGGATGTTTAAGATCGACATTATATATTTTAAAGAAGATATGGGTGTCACCTTGAATCACTTCTGGGAGAAGATTATTATAAAAAACCTAAAACTTATGGGGTTTATACGAAAAGTTTTTGTAAGAAGGGATTGTCATCCTTGATTAATGAAGAATTAGACAAGACCATATTCTTCAAATTACTTTAAACTAGGGATGGAATTTGGGCCTAGTGATAGGCCCCTATCCTACAATAACTAGGCAACCTGCCTGGCACTCCACGGGGTACCTCCAATCGATATCCAAATCGGCTGAAAAGTTCCTGTGAAGTTAAATATATTGCCCTTGTTAAGGAAAAGCTTCAACTCAACAATAAGAAATGTAAAAAGTGGAGTCTTGTCTTTCAATTTATTAAAAATTTCAGTAGCACAACGATTGTATTTTAACATTCCAAATATTTCAAAGTCCCTGTAGAAGTTTAAAACACTTCTATTTCACATCAATTTCTCAACTACAAATTGTGGACTTCAAATCCACTCACATGCAACCTCAAATAGTTACATCTGTAAACTTTGAAAAGTTACATCAAAATCATGCATTTCATTTAAAAACCTTTATACACATCCATTCTTTACACAAATGTAGATTACAAAACATGTTTAAGGAGATGAAATAGTTCTTAAAAATATGTACAAAGCAAAAATGTCTACATAGCAGCACGTGACGAAGTTCACTACTCGTGAGGTGGAGTCCCTACTACTGAAGCCCCTGAGCTTGCACCTAAGAGGTTTTATTTAAAAAGAAAAAGAAAATAAAGGGTGAGCTAAATGAGCTCATTGAGTATTATTAGTTTCCAATAAAAACATTTATAAAAATATTAACCTCCATAAAAGAAAACAATTTCTTTTCATTTCAAGTAATAACCAATGTTCTTACAAAACACATTATTTTCTTTTCATAAGATTAATGCATACATAAAACAAAACTTATAAATTCTTCGGAGATCAAGTTCCACTTTTCTTGTAAAGTATACAGCGATGTCAATCAATACTTTCATTAACTTTCTCTTTAAAACATAACATATCACTAATTTTCTTTACCATATGGCACCATTAAGTGTAAGGCCACGGAGCTGGTTCTGCATCACTTACCCTTACCTAGTTAACCTTTATATACCAATTATTATGAACATGGTTCTGCATTGCTTATCCGTAACAGTGCTAGTACAATATATACTCCACCTGTACAGAGGGCGACTCATAGGACATACTAACAGACACAACACCACCCATGTTAGTGACAGCCACCTAGACGCACTCTAATCGATATAATCATATGTATAAAGACCTAACGACTTACCATAGGCTAAACCACAATTAATACACGAGTGCACCTTATTTCAATACCAATTCAAAACATAATCAAAATCCATTTCTATGCCAATTTAAAGCATATGCAAATTTCAATTCAATTCCAATTCAAAGAATATGTACATCTTATTAGTTTTTCAAATGCATCCAAAACTCAATTCAATGCTAAATACAAGCATATGTAAACCTTATGGAGATTAACTTTAAAATTCAAGTAATAGCACCAATGGAATTATTTATAAACATACTTTTTAGAGTAAGGTAAAAACCATCTTAACAAATCAATTTAAATACACACCCACTGTTTGTTGTTTATCGTAAACCACCCTCACATGTTTGGTGTTTTTCTTTTATTATTCCTGAGTCTATGGTGACGAGAAAACTTTATTGTCTTACTCAGCTATGAGTGAGACCCCTGAAGGGTTCCTAAAACCTTCCAAGTACATCCTTAACTTACCACCTTGTTTTACAAATTTTATGACAAAGGGCTTAGCCAAAATCTTAGCATTTACTAAGATTAAAAAAAAAATTCTTTTCATTCAACCATTAAACAATCATTGAACAACGTCCATGATTTATACATGTTGTCTTCTGTTGGGACCCGATTTTAGAACCGGACCCCAACAGGAGAAACGTAAAACAGAAAACGGAAACGAAAAGCGAAACAAAAGAACGAATCCTAAACCCGAAAGTGGGCCAAAACAAATGCGAAACACAAATCAGAATCAAAAAGGGTGCGGAAACCAAAAGAAATTGAATTCTTAATGAGCCATAGAAAAAACGAAAGGCTCGGAAATCATAAAGCGGAAATAAAATAAAAATCAGAATCTAAGGAAACGGATTCACAAAATTTTCGACATCCGAAACGAGTACCTTAGAAAAACATCGCATTGGAAACCATATGACACATTCGGTCTAAACTAATACAAAACAGTGTAAAAAAATTTTTCTTTTTTTCATTCTTTAATCAATCTCATACAAAGCAACTCAATTTCTTTCATTTTATTCATCCTCAATCAAAATTACT
>JANIJF010000209.1:26175681-26196758 GCA_024520955.1 Erythroxylum bequaertii | reverse complement strand
AACTCAAATGTCTTTCATTTCATCAAATGCTCATAGATTCATTCATACTTTTCATTCATTACAAGGAATCATACCATCTTTCCTCATTAAATTTCATTTAATAATTTCTAATTTCCAAGAAAAGTTTGGGGTCCAACAATTTTATAATGTCTTTTTTTCTTTAAGTTTTTTTTCTATTTTTTTATAAGGTAGAATGACAACTCTATCATTTTTTTTCTTTAAATTGCATTATAAATCATCATACTTCTATTTAGGGCATGATTAAAAAATGTCAACAACACTCCTTATTGTTATTAATCAAGTTTAAGTCACCATAATCCAACCATGCATTGATTTATGATAACAATCTTTTCAATCTTTATATTTTGTCAAAAACTTTTTATCAATAGCACCAAACCTTTTAAAATCTTCAATCATCCATCACCCTTGCTGATAAACTTTTTTATCTTTACTTTTGATCAATTGTTTGTCAATGACAGCAAACCTTTTAAATTGTCCAATCATGCATCGACTATGATGCTAAACTTTCTATGTTTAACTCTAATTATGTGTTCATCAACAACACCAAACCTTTTAGATTTTCCAATCGCGAGTCTTCCTACAGTACTAACTTTTTTTTATCTTTAATGTTTCTAGTCATACATTGACCAATTCTATTCTATAATAAATCAACCAACGAGAACTAACCATGAAATTAATTAATTATTAATTAATCAATCAAGCAATGATCAATAGTTGATCAATCAATAAAGTAATTACTCAATCTACCAATCACTCGAAATTTCTCTTGCAATGGTTTTTGGTTTGAAATTTATCCTTATTTTCAACTAAGAATATAACAAACTAACTTTTTCATTAATCAATTACATGCTATTATGAAAGTAATTTGATTATCAAAAGACATTTTAATAAATAAACCTATTTTGTGATGAGCATTATGTACATGCTAACTCTATTTAGGAGAAAGTAATCAACGGCTTATCACCTGTATAGTATCTTGGCTATCATATTTAATTCATTGCAATAGCAATTGCGGTTCTGTTATTTGGTGATTGAGTTGCAAAAAGATGCTCTTCACTTCAGTGTTGCTCTTCACTTACTTAAAAGGAAGTCATTTACTTGATTTCTCTTCACTTGTTCCAAGGAAGATGTTACAAAGATTCCACGATAGTGTATGAATAATTTCTCTTTGTGAAAATATTAAAATTTGGAATTGAATGTAGGTTAAAGTTATTGAATAAAACTACTGTAAATTAGTTGTTTTCGTCTCATTCTATATTCTTTATTTCCTTAAGTTGTGATGTACGAATGTATTTAAATGTTTGAATTGAAATGTTCATAGATATTACTATGGCATTCACATAGCCTTAGGCTATTCACTTACTAGTTCACAGGAAGACAAAAAATATCAAACAAATTTACTCCTAGAAAAGAACCAAAACACACGGTAAGATTAAAACTTTAACACATAAGTACTAAATATTGTGAAACTACGTCTACTTAATGATGGCAATTCAATCTAGGCCCAATCCAACCCAATTTGACCGAACATTAGATTGGACTCGAATTTTTGTTCTTTTCTTAAATTTCCGGCCATGCTCGAGCTCACATGACCTAAAGCTCGAAAACTATTAAAAAATGATGTCATTTTTTATTTTTAATTTAAACTAATATGAAATCAAGTCAAGTCAAGTTTAGGTCTAGGCGAGCTGGCCCAACCTATTACCAACTCTACATCTAATAAAGATAGCTAGTTAACAATTAACAAGACCTACATGTAGATGATATACATGATGGAAGAAAATAACATCTAGTCAATGATAGTTATTAACATTTAACAAGACCTACCACGATTAGTATACTTTCTCAAAATATTCAGTGTTGAATTGATGCACAACAGGTTCCTAGGTAAATCTTACATTTACATACATAACCGTTGTATACGGCAGGTTGTCAGCTGGTACAATTCAAGGTTGTCGTGTGAAAACAAACTTTCCCTGAACAATGAGTTGAGGTTAATAACATCTTTCTACATACAGTTAGTACGCAACAATACTGCAAACGAATTGTTCTTAAACATCCTCAACCAGGACCACTACATTTACTTCTATTGTTCCCCGTTAGACTCTGGTGCACGGGAGCCAACAACCCCACAGATACGCTTCTGCAAATGCTCCAAGCTAGCCACTCGCAGTAAGGATGCTGTTCGCCCCATCTTGTCCCCTCTAACTCCTGTTGATCCAGTATTTGGCTGCACATTTGCGGCGGAAGAAACAGTTGCCAAACTATTGTTGGCTTTATTGTCAGTAGTGGGCACATGCTCATTTAGAGACCGATAAAACTGATGTTTTGATTCATCTTGCTCAGGAGCAGCAACATGTGTGGATGTCTCTGGAGGGCTTTCCTCAAATGATGACATGCTCATAGTGGATATCTCTGGCATGTTCTGGAACATAGGGCTCAGGCCGGTAATTCGTTTGACCGTCTCCTCAGCCATCTTTACCTGAATAAGAAATCATCAGGCGCATAAGAACAGTCAACAATTCAAAGAACCTCTTGTTTTGATATAACTCCAACATTTAAGCATGCGCACAAGCATCAATACATATACCTACAAGTTTCAACGCATAACGCAAAACATCATAATAGAGTGTGCCTATATGATTAAAATGGTATACAGTGTATATATATGTGTATGCGTAGGCTTACTAAAGTATCTGTTCTGTTTGAAAGAGAAAGAGATCCTAAAATCATCAGGTTTCAGTATCATCCTTATGCATTATGACTGATTAGCAATCAATAGGATAAGCATGCACTGTGAACTAAATGCATATTCCAAAACTTACCTTTGCTCTCAATGTCTCAACATCGGCCTTAAAAACTCTGTTATCAACTGCTGCCTTGTTATACTTTTGGCTTATGTCAGTGAGACGTTTCAAAAGCGAAGAATTTTCTACTCTCAATTGGGAAACCTGTAAAGGAAACTGTTTAGTTCTTCTGGGGAGAAGAAAATTATAAAGGGGAAATAGTTAAAGAAGAATCACCTGTGCCTCAAGCTCTGACAAATGGGCCTGCTTTCGTCTTCTCGATCGTCTAGCTGACTCTCTATTTGAAAGCATTCTGAAAAAACAACTCATTCATTTTGTTTGAGGCAATCAAAAGGAACCTTAGAATGATGATATCATTATCCATAAATGAAAAAAAAATGGAAGAAACAATTTTCCTTTCAAGTGTGATCTTATGCATTCATATATAACAAACTGTATACTCCACACATATGAAAAACATATCATAGCCTCCAATGGGTATACATGAACCGGGAAGAACACAACCAGATCATGTAATGGAGACTTCAGCACTACATAGCACCACACCCAAAGTTTGCCATGAGGAAATCCCTGTTCTTGTCTCATTGCTAGTGTACCAATCTGCCATACTTAATTTGTCTAAGCAAAAGAAATTGACAATAACACTGATAAAAGTACTTCAAACAACAAGAAATTACGCTTCTTCTCCCCAAAAATGGGTTAAGATAGTGCAAAGTAATTGAATACAAAATGTGCAATCTTCCGCATTTGGAAAATCAGTACTTTCATCATTGGAATTGTTCTCCCTCTATCCCTCAATTCTGTTGCTATTCACTATTCTTCATTGTTGTTCTGCATCGAATTGGTATTGGAATAAAAAATTCCTAATCCAACAAGTTGAGCAGTTAAGAAGATATGAGAAAGCAGAGAAGAAAAAAAAGAAGTGACGATCAGAACACAAAAGAAGAAAAAGATTAGCTCCAGTGGAGGGAAGCAACAAGTTAGTTGGCTTAAACTTATACAGAATTACTTGTACCAGTGATTCTACAATCCAGAAATTCTACTTCCATTTGCCCAACTAATATGAAGAAAATTGATCCTGTACACATTATATTTCCTATGTAAGCTTTAAAGGGATATGTTTCACAGCTGTCAACAGATATTTAACAGGGAACAGCCAAATCTTTTTCTTTATCAAGCAAAGCAAAGTATGAAAATTTTACATGATCTAGGAAGCAAAACAAAACAAAAAACTTGCAGCCCATCAAAGAAAATATTTGTAACTAAGTCATTGCAAGCAATGTAGATCAATCAACTAAACTCAGTCCAAAACTTGTACAAAATGGAGAAAATGCCATCAATATTTATAAGGTGAAACGATAACTAAAATCAGAAAACAAGGATATAGGTTACCTCCTTACACGTTTTGCATCAGAAGGAACCATGGTCTCTGTCATTTCAGTTTCTGCTTTACTTTCATCATCTTCTGACTGATCCCTAGAAGATCCACTGGTAGTTGGCTTTGCAGGAACTTCAAATGAATTTTGCATGGAATGTAAGGAAGACATCCCAAGTGGATTATTAGCATTCTTATCTAGCGACATGGATAAACCATATCCCACTCCTGTAAGGGTAACAAAAATTTTCACTCAATCAAGATATACTCAATCCTCTACATAATGCTTCACGAGATTTAGCAGGAACTGAAATAAAAAAAGAACATTAATCAACTATTGTTAGTGGCAGGTGTGAATGTTTTGTGAAATCTTGAGCATGATATGCTCTTAGTTGTAATTGCTTTCTTCACAAAAACAGGCCAATAACATTGGTAATTTTCTTCACACAAATAGCAGTTTTGAATTGTTTAAATACTATTAGTAGTTATATTTTCAGGAACCTAATACCAAGTACAGGTATTTGTTTATCGAAGCTTTCCTCATTAAATTAAAGTAGTTGTCGAATCCATCAAAAGGGCTCCCTACCATATTCTCAATGCAGCAGATGTTCTCAAAGTATATAGCTATACTGCTAGATAGATATACTATGACATGCAAACAAATTAAGAAGGGAAAACCTTTACGAGGAGCATTAGATGGGAGTTGAGAAGTGATTGAAGCTTGTGATGCACTATCAGCTCCAGCTGGAGACTCTTCAGGTTTCAGAAAAGATGCCTGGTGGAAATAAAAGAATATTGAGTTAGCAAAAAACATATCGGCCTAAGAAGAAAATCAAGAAAAAGCTCTAAAATTTCCGAAGTAAGAACAAGTAAAACAGAAGATAGGTAATAAAGTAAATACTCATGCAGAGCTTCATAGAACAATTTTGATAGTACGGTATTAACAAGTGTGACCGAATATACAGCCATCATAAACTGAACTACAAGATAAGATTGCATCTATGTCGGTTACGCAAATAGATCCTGTCATACACATGAATGTAATTGTAACTCACCATTCACATGCATACCGGCTCTTTTCAAATTTAGTCCTCAAAAACATCATTGGTCTTTAATCTCAGACTAGAAATTATTAGTTTTTGTCCTCTTCTAACCTTATTTTCCACAGAAGTATGTCATGTGGAAAAGGGTCTACATATGCAGTATTCTGACGACATGAGAACATGAGGAAACCTTTTCACTCGTTGTCCACATGTGCAAAACAAGCCAACCGATCAAAAAGTTTAATCGTAGCTGTTTTGGATGCTGAGCAGACAAAAGCTAGAAAGTAGCAACTTAAAACTAATAAAAATCTGCCACTTGGTACCCATCTAACTGGACAAGCACCTGGTAAGTCCATCTAATTTCCCTGTAAATCCTCTATTCCCCAAAAGAGGAAAATTGAGAAAATGAAATAAGGCAATATATATATATACATAGTTATAAGCTGATCTGAAAAGAGAAAAAAGAAAAGAAAAGAAAAAAAGTTTTACCCCAGACAGAGCAACGGCAGCGCATGCTAAGTTGAGTTTAGTCTTAAGAAAGGCCTGGTATTCGTCGGAGCCCACAGAAATATTAGGAGGCGTCACATTGGCATTACGCGAAGAGGATGCAGTGGTCATACAAGAAGCATGATCCTCGATCTCCAAGACGTCGTTTCCTGCAGACGAGGAGTCGGAGCCGGCTTCTTTGAGAAATCGTTGAAAAGCCCACTCGGAATCGCTGCGGTTCATTTTGGGGATCCCTTCAACTAAGAAAACTCTGTCCATTGTGCTTGACTCGGTTTTGGAGAAGCTTCAGTTGTGAGAGTCACCTCCCTTATAGAAATGTTTGTCTGAAACTTGAGATGCTGTTTGGTCTTTTTTTTTTTTTTGGGATAAAATTTAATTTAAAAGTTTGATCTGACGTGGGTCTGAGATGGCAAGTGGATAAGTGTGGGACCGCATATTAGAGGATATATATATATATATAATTTGTGAGGCACCAGGAGTTAGTCGTACAAGTTGGGGTTAAGGAAGCAAATAGCCTCAACTTTGACATTTCTATGGAGTCAATGCCATTATCGTCAATCATCATATGATGCAAGAGATCCCTGCTAGTGGATAAATAATGGATTAATATTTTTTAAAATTATGAATTATCTGTGAATCAAGTTATGTAAAAAAAGAAGCCTATATTAAAAAGAGTCAAACAGACATTACAAAATTACCAAACATTGTACAGGAGATTACAAAATTTTTTGAAGTTAGTCTTCTTCTTTTTTTAAGAGAAGAAGTTGGGCCTTCTAAACAAATGTATGGCCATCAACGAGTCGCTCTTTGTGGGATGTGGCGTCTCCAATGTGGACAAGTGTCTGTTGGGTGGACCATATTGTCCAAAAGACCACCTTTTTTTTTCCCTTACAGACACACCAACATAAATACATTACATTTTTTGCCTATCAACATTATTTCCATTTTAAGTTACCTAGCCAATGTAATCTCCGAGACTCAACAACTATAAGAATGATTGGTTTTGCATAGAAGTAGATGGGAATGCAAAGCTCCCTCAGGTTCTAACTGTTCAGATGCTATGAGGATAAGGAGAAATGAAAACAACTATTATTTCTATGTCTTACCTTTGAAACCTAAATCGTCTAAAAGAAGAAAAGATTTGAGAGGCCAAAGCAACCCCTTCTATAACCAAATGAGTATATTCACCTATCATTACTATTTCTTTAAACCTTAATTCCCCTCCCTCATACACCCTAAATAAAATTAACCCTCCTCCTCGACTGAGCTAGACCCTAGAACTACAAAACCTAAAGAAACTCCATCGATGATAGGTAACCTGCCTACTTCAGCACCAGGACCAACTTCCCACCTAAATCTCCCTCTTAAGACTTAAAATAATGTCCTCCCCAAAACAAAACACAACCCAATACCTTAATCAACTTCTCAACCAAAACCACCACATTCTCTTTCCCAAACTCAACAACAATTACATAAGAATATAGATAATGATGTCATAAAATCATATTCGAAGAAAAATTTTACTCAAACAACACATAAGGAGGAAAAGCAATAGAATAATATAAGAAGAAGATTAAGTCGAAACTAGAAAAATAAGGGTCAATTAGACCTTTCTACAACATGTTAATAGCATGGAATACCTAACGCTTGAACTACCCTACGAAACAATAAGTTATAAAAGAATTCATCAGGGAGAAAAATCGATCCATCGTAGGCTTGCTGGAAACAAAAGTCAAAGTAGTGTTAAATAAAGGCCTAAATTTCTTAGGAAACCAATGGAGCACTATCTCCAATCATTCCTCTCGTAGATTTGGAATAATAAATTTTTGCTTATAAACTAACAACAATTCAAATCGTTTCCATAAAGAGTTTGACCAATTTATTCATATAAAGATCTACTCAACCTTATTAAAAGACAAGTTGCACATCACTTTTATATATATAGCCAGTTGTGCATTTCAAAGGAAGAAACTATGAGGGGATATAGAGGAGATGGCAAAAACAATCAAAGAACCCTAGATAGGCTTAGGTGACTTCAACTGCATTTTGTGTTCCTATGAAGCTAAAGGTGCAAGTAATACAATAGGAAAAACAGATAAATACCTTAGAGAATGCCTAATTAACTCAAGTTTATTAGACCTCACTATCAGAAGAACTCTCTTCCCTTGGAATAACAAGCTAGAAAGTAAACAGTTCATAAGGAAGAAACTAGACAGAAGGATGGTGAAATCAGATTGGATATTGAAATTTCCAATCCAATAGCGTGGTTCAACAATTACAGATTTTCAAACCATACACCTTTGAAAATCGACATTGAATAGCACACAAGAAAATTAAAAACTCCATTTAGATTCTTTAATCATGATGAATTTGAAGATATCATTAAAGCAATCCTCAGCACTCCAATTGAAGGATATGAAGCTTATAAATTGGTTTCAAGATAGAAGATTATTAAGGGTGAACTTAAAAGGACTCAAAAATAAAAGTATAATTTATAATCCAAAAGGAGGTGGAGCTAGCTAAGATTGAGCTAAATAATATCCAAGATTGCTATATAGACCCCCTGAACCTGAACCTGAATCTGAGAGAAAAAGATAAATCACTCCTTAACTAATACCTCTCTCTACTTGAAACCCACAATTATTTCCTTAAACAAATGGTCAGGACTAACAGGATTAAGGAAGGAGACACAAGTCTGCTTTTTTCTTTAGATCTATATAAATCAAAAGAAACTATAACAAAACCTCAGGGATCCTAAATCAATAGGTATCTTTTTCTTGGAATAGGATAAACTAAAACATCTAACCTTCCTTCTTTTTTATTCCTCCTTAGGATCTGAATCTCCTTCATTAATATCTTTTGAAATCCTTTATAAATTCATCCCTTATTCCCAATCCCGAAACTAATCAAACTCTCTTCTTGACCCTATAACCAATTTTAAGATAAAAAATGGCCTCTTCAACTTTAATCTTAACAAATCTCTGGTGATTGATAGCTTCAATGTCTTTTCTTTCAAAAATCTTGACATCTCTTAGAACATATTTGTATAATGATTAAGGGATTCTTCAATTTTGGTATCTTTATCAAAGAACTCAACAAGACTTTCCTCTGCCTTATTCACAAGAAACCTAATCCCTCCACTTTCTGAGACTTAAAACCTATCTCTTGCTATAACATCTTATAAAAAACTATTTCAAAGATCCTCGCTCTAAAGCCCAAACCTCTAATGAACTCTCTTTTGAAAATTTCTCAAATTGGTTTTATTTTAGGTAGAACTGGGGACAACTTACCAATTGCTTAGGAAGTATTTAAGGATTATCTTTCAAATAAAAGTATCAAAAAGTTATCTCATGGAGATTGATTTCACAAAAGCTTTTGACACCCTCAATTAGTCATTTCTAATGAATACTCCCAATGCTTTTAATTCCCTCCAATGCTCATCAAATGGATCCACCAATGCATATCTATTCCAACCTACAATGTTCTAGTCAATGGAGAAGCAACAACCTACTTCAAACGTGCTAAATGTATCAGATAAAGTCATCCTACCTCTCCATATCTTTTTGCAATATAAATTGAATGTATCAAACAAGGTGATCTTATTTCTCCATATCTTTTTTTTAGTAGCAATTGAAGTCCTCACAAG
The DNA here is from genome assembly GCA_024520955.1 of Erythroxylum bequaertii. NCBI lineage: Eukaryota > Viridiplantae > Streptophyta > Magnoliopsida > Malpighiales > Erythroxylaceae > Erythroxylum > Erythroxylum bequaertii. The sequence goes on along the minus strand of JANIJF010000209.1, from coordinate 26,187,359 downwards.
GTTGTTAAACTATAAAATAGCTCAAAATAGATCTTTCAAATTCCACTACAAGTGCAAGTAGATCCAACTTATCGACATATCATTTGTGGATGATCTTTGGTTACGTAGTAAAGCTGATAAAAATCTATCCAACTACTACTTGATGGATTAGGTACACTTATGGGTGTTTCTAGACTAGTTATAAAAAAGGCAAAAAGTCAGTTTTTATCTCTAAAACTCTGGCAACATCACTTAGTCTCTTTTCCAAATTTTAGGCTTACAATTATCAACAGGTTCCCTCAATACTTGGGAACACCTATCTCAGACTTAAGACTCTCATATCAAGATTGTAAATTTCTTTTTGATTCAATCACAAGAAGAGCCTCAAGTTGGAGTTTTAAATCACTTTTTATGTGAGTAGAATTTAGTTTATACAATCTATTCTTAATGAAATGCACTATACTGAAGCTATCATATTTTTATCCCTATAAAAATTATAAAAGATATAGAAAGGGTATTTAGGAACTTTATATAAGTGGATTAGCCAACTTGAAGAGTTTTTCAAAAGTCAAATGTTCTGAAGTCTATACAACTAAAAGGCAAGGAAGGTTAAGACTAAAATATCTTAGAGCTATAAATAAGGCACTAATGGTAAAAAGGATTGGAGTCTATACAATGATAAGGAAACCTTATGGGTAAAGTGGATGAATGAAGAATATATAAGAGATACAAATTTCCAGACAAAGAAGCCTCTATCTAACTCCTCTTCAGCAACAAAATATATTTTGAGCTTAAGAGAAGTAAGGATGGAAATCAAACATATAATAGGCAATAGGGAATGAACTAGTTCCTGGTTTGATAATTGGATTGAATAATGACCCATACATCTCTTAACAAATTGCAAATCCTTTCAATATGCTCCCCTAAAGATTCTTAGGGATAGCAATAGGCCATGCTAGGCCCGAGTCGCCCCTGGCCCGATCATAGGCTGACCGGTACAAAATTTCACAAATCTTCATGCATTCAATGGGTGTTAATTTGGTAGAGTTATGGGTTTAAAAACTTGAGGATAGGTGATTTTTGGCTTAAAAGAGTTAGATGATAAATACCTTCTAAGTTTATTAAATCATGACAACAAATATGATAATAGGATAAGTATTTACTATTATATTACTCATCAACTATTGGTGCACTTATCTCTGTTTATAATTAGTTTTTTAAATTAAATTAAATGTGTTAATTAAATGATTTCTAGGAAGATTTGTAAGTTAGGCCAACCCTGCCCAACCTTATATTTTAAAAAAAATTGACAAAATTACAAAACGATGTCATTTTGTGCCTTCTCGTTGGGCCAAATAGTCACAACCCGTGGCCCAGTCAACCTGGGCCAAAGTCAAGTTGGATCGTATTTGACATCCCTAAGGATTCTAAGGTTAGTGTAGCTATCCTAAACAGTTAATGGATATGCCTAAGAAGGATTTTAGATTATATCTTTCATCTCTTCCTTACTTACAATCCCAACTAAGAAAAAAAGGACAAAGTAATTTAAACTAGAGATCCTACGAAGAAATTCTCAGTTAGATCTTATATAAACCTCTTCAATTCACTAAGTCAAGAGGTCTTATGACATGACATAGTTGTTGATAGGCTTTATATAAAAACTTTGCATATCCCATAAGGACTAATTAGACACCTAAAAACTTGAATCAAACTTTGTTTAAGGTATTAAAGATTGATTTGAATTAAAATAAATAATCGAAATTGAAACAAAACAAGCAAATAATTAAGCTGGTAATAAAATATGGTCGGTTAAAGTTTGAGACTTTTTAGGATTTATTCTATCCTTGTTATTTTTTCCCTTTATCTTGTTCATTTAATTTATGCTCGATCCTAGATATCCTTAAATTTTGATTACCCTCTCTCAAGATTTAATCAAGAAACCCTAATTGAATGCGATAATCATAGAATTGTAATCTCTCAATTCACAAAACTACTTTAACTATTCAATTAGATTTGAAGCAATCCTAAGGATAATTAATTTCACAATTAAGATCTCTCTTTAATTGTTAATTAATCTAATAATTGTAGGTATATTAAGCTACCATCTCTTGTTCCACACCTTAACACAAATAACTTGACTCACTTTCTCAATTTATTACAACTATAAGCACAACAATTATCACAAAGCATTGATAGATATATTGAATTCAACAAGAATAAAGTTCAACAAAATAATTCAATAATAATCCCTAATATGGATTTAAAGACCTATAATCATGTTAAACATCATAATAATCCAAATAAATATTCAAGATAATGAAATAAAAAAAAGGAAAAGAAAGAATAACTATTTGGAGTCTTTATCTGGAAATTTAGAATTCTCTTAAGCTCTTTTGATGTCTCCATTTAATATTCTTTTGATCTGGTGGTTGTTACCTTTTTTCATTTTTTTTGTTCTTTTATAATGCATGAGGCTTCTAGGGTTGTTTTTAGGGTCTTCCCTACTTAATTTAATTACAAATATAGCCCCAAAATTTTAGAAGTGTAAAATCTCGCGAACTGGAAAGAAAACATGCAAGATCGTGACCTAAAGAGTTTCCCATGCTTTATCAAGATCATGACATAAAGAGTTTCCCAAACTCTATCACGATCGTACATAGGTCATGATCGTGACAGAAGCTTCATGCAACATTCATCATCTTCGCCATGTATGCATGCATCCAAAACCTTTGCTTGTCCTTATGAAAAACTTAAAACACAAATTAAAAATGTACTTAAATACATAAATACATAATCATGCAACAATACAATAATGGTACAATGGCATCAAATCTTATGGAATGAACTTAAGCTCAAACATTAACCACTTAAAAAGTGCCAACATAATAACTTATTCCTTTCATGATTAAGTGCTTTGATTGAATATAAATATCAATAAAAATATTAACACCATATTCATTCACCTATAGCATTTGTAAGCATACATTTATTATTATTAATGAATCAAAAAGGCAAACTATCACTAAGTAACCCTTCATGAAAATTCTTGTTATTTTTAGAAGATCAGTAGGTTTTATTTATTGTTACACTATTTTTAAAATTTTCTTTAATCATAACCTAGTCTTTTGATGCGAAGGCAAACACCTTGTCATGAATATCTCTCGGTTACTAGACCGAGTCATGTTTTTTATTTAACTTGATTGGAGTGTCGTTATAGCCTTTTAACACGAAGACAAACATTTTATCGTGAATCCCTTTGGTTACTTAGTTATATCATAACTCTCAATTGGCTACCAGCTCTATTTATTAACCCAATTTTCTTAAAAAGGGCTAGCGAAATAGGAATTTATTAATACACTTTTCGCTTTCTTTTATTTATCCTACCTCATTCCTTCTTAGTGACTCATTCTCATAAAAGGGTACTAATAATACTAACCAATTTAATTGACTATAATTATACACATATACAAATAAAAGTCATAAAGTGAAAGAATAGGTGTCCTATCCTAATTCACATATATATTTATCCCAAAGACACTTAAAACACAAATTTCAATAATTAATATGACTTTACAATTTAAATGAGCATGTTTAAAGCTAAACTAAGTCCACTCAATTCTTACCATTGACACATTCACACAATGCATGCATCATACAACAAAATGTTTTTATAATGCCAACCTAATAAAAAAGCTAACACAATACAAATGTACAATTCACACATAATTAATACAAATGAAAATTTCACACACAATTGATATGTAATTGCATATATATCTTTACACTTGAACAACACATTATCTTCAATGTGAGAAATAAAACAATAAAAGGATAAATAAAGAACAATAAAGGCAAAGTTAGAGCAAGAATGCTTATGGCGATTGAGGCGGTGATGGTATTAATGGTGGTGGAATTTGGAAACACTCTATGCCATAAAGATCCATCAATTCACTCCCTACAAAATAAACATGAAAATAAAAATAAAAATAACAAAGCACATCAAAATACACTAAAAGTAAAAAAAAAAAATCTTAATTCTTGGGTTGTCTCTCAAGGAGTGCATGTTTCACGTCATTAGCTTATAGTCTTCATATCTACTCTCAACTTGGGTCTATAATGAATTACTTGCTCCTACCTGCTTTCTCTACCTAGCAACTTAATAGCCTGTAAATAAGCTACATGTTACAAGATAATAGAAAGGATATAATTGATCAAACTAAAAAATCTAAGTAAGTTCATTAATGCCCTTTTAATAATAAATTGTCAATAACATGGGGAATTACCTAAATATTCAATTGAATCCAACAGTTTGTATTATGGGATGCAAAAACTACTTATACTTAAAGTGACTACCGATACTTCATTAATAGTTTCTAAAATTGGCATTTCCTTTTACCCCTTTAACGATTCAACTACATCAAATCCCATGAACGAGTTATCCTCCGTAAGATTCTTTAATACCTTATTCATATTGAATTTTACTTGTTCATCGCCAATCCAAAGGATACGGTTGCTGCCATGGACATCTACCAAAGCTCTTCCAATATTCAACAAAGGTCTATTAAGAATTAGTGGGCAATTTCGATCCTCTTCAAAGTCTAGCACGAAGAAATCCATAAAAATAATAAACTTGTCCACTTTTACATGCACATCCTCCACCACACTAAATGGTTTCTTTATCAATTAATCCACCAATTAAATAAGCATGGAAGATGGCTTCACATCTCCTAAGCTCAATTTTCTGAAAATTGACAAAGGAATAAGATTAATACTTGTACCTAAGTCACTTAAACATTTATAAAAGTCTAAATTACCAATTATATAGGGTATAGTAAAATTCCTTGAAGCTTTTAACTTTGAAGGCATGTGATTGGTAGTTATGGAGCTACAATTTTCTGTCAGTACAACCATTTGGTTATCTTCTCAAGTCTACTTATTGGATAGTATACCTTTAAGGAACCTTGCATTCTTAGGCATGTGTTCTAATGCCTCCACAAAAGACAAGTTAATTTGCAAAGTCTTCAGCTTCTTCACAAACTTTGCAAGTTATGCGTCTAATTTATTCTTCTGAAGTCTTTATAGGAATGGAAGTTTTGGTGTGTATGATAGAGGAGGAACATAGTTAAGGTCCTCATTCCTCTCTTCATCTTTTTTATTCTTCTCTTGTTCTTCTACAAGGTAGGTTTCAGCTTATTTTTTTGTTGGTTCTTCTAGCTTTTTTCCACTTTTAAATGTGATAGCCTTAAGTGTCAGGTATTCATAGAAAAAGTATTTATATTGATCATAAAAAGCTATCCAAATGCTTTTCCAAGTTACCAGATGTAGTTAGATAAACATACAAGGAAGATTTTTATAACAGCTTCTAAGGCAATTTATTCATGTATTACTTTTGAAAAAATAACCACAAATACTTATTTCAATTTTAACCAAATTGAAATAAATAAAGTTAATTAAGAAACATCTTTCTTACTTATTTAAGAAAATACTTTTTTAATTTTAAGGATTTTAATTAATTTTTCATTCTAATTGAAACTAACTAATTCTAATTTTGGAAACTACTTCTCTAAAATTAATTAAGAGTCAATATAATTATTAATCTTCATCATATTAAGAATAATAATTACCTTAATTTTGGAATTGAATGTTAATTTTAAAATCATGTTTGGAATTTAATTAAATTAAGAATACATTATTCCTTATTTAAATTATTCCTTTTCAAGTTTAAGTTATACTTAAATTCATACCCAAACAAACTTGTTCTAACTTAAGGTTATAATAACCTTATTGCCAAACAAGTCACATTCCATATTAAGAATACCTTATTCTTAACATAGAATAAGTATTTCTTATGTCCAAACAATATCATATGTTAGTCATGTTGCCAAACACCACCCCTCTTCATCTTTTAGAAACCCTAAAATTAAAAGAATGAAACCCTAGCCACCACACAAAGAAGCTACTGGCACTGCCGGCGTCTTCTTTAGTCTCCAGCGCCACAGCTGCACTTCCATCAGTTCTATCACCTTACTTGGCTAGTAAGGTTGTGTTGCCATCCTCACTCTAACGTTATCCAAGCTGCCACCAGCCTCTATCACGTCTCCATGCTAACGCCTCAAAGCTGCTTAGAGCCACCATCAAGTACAAATTTCATGATAGCCAAATGAAGCCACAACCGCGTCTTCAACCCCAGCAATGCCTACGTTTCTCCTTACCAACTAGCCACATCAATACGTGATTCAAAAACCACCCAAATTTCCCCAGACAATAACGGCCCACAACTTCAATAATCACAAAACCAACAGTCTCCATTCAAAATATTTCCTATTGAAGGACTTTCTATGACTCCTGGTTTCTTCCTTATCATGTAACGAGGATGATATAATCTTATTATAAAAATTTTCCAGTTATTGTTTTCTCAGCTATAAACCAACTTGTGATTTGGGTTTCTATTGTATTGGATGTTTTACTATTAATGAAACTAATTTCATATATTTGTTTAACTCTTAAACAATCTAGGATCCACTTCCTAGTGATGCAGAATAATTACAAAAACTTTTCTTTTTTTGAATTCTCAAAATTAAAGATTACTTTAATTCTATAAAATGATTAGTAAAAAAATAATAGTAGAGCATTATTTTAAATTCATACTTTATTTCGATAGCTTGACCATAATCTTGTTGTATCCTTCGAATTGTTTCCAAAACTAGCTCATCTTAACCACTGTAGGTGCATAAATGTCTAGCATCTAATGATATCCACAAAATATGATAAGAGAACTTTATAACTTTTACAAAGACGGTTAAGTAAGAAGTAATAGCTCTATTAGAGCTTAAGCCTATTTATAATAAGTTTTTTACATTTTAGTAATTTAATTGAAATTAAATTTTAATTTTAATTAAACTTTAATTAAAATTATAAATAATTCTAATTAAATATTATTTATACTCAAATAAGATCCAATATCATATACTGATCCTTGTTTATTAAATATATCATATTAAATTGTGAAGTTTTTCAAACCATACAGTCAAGTTTAACTTGATCAAAATATTTTTACTGTCTTCAATGTGTTATTTATGTGAGACTCATTATATTTCCAAATATATTGGAAATGGATAGAAATTATAACCATAAATCATATTTAGGAATAAATAAATTAAATTCCTTTATTTTTTTTTAATTCTCTAATTAAACAATTTTTGTTCTAGATCAAGATTGTCGTCTAGTAACACAACATAGACACCCAAATATTTAGAAATATCAAAGTAGTTTTGAGTAATCTTTTCATGCATTATTTTTTTTGTATAATTCAATCCTTTCATCATATAATATTTTGATTAGACAAAAAGGATGAAATTAAAGTTTACTCTATTTTGAATCCAATCATATTAGTTTTCCAACATTAGTTATTAATTCAATTAATAATATTTGTAAACTATTTTACAAAACATCATTCCACCCTAGCCAATTATTTCTCAAATCAATATTAATAGAGAACAACATAACATTTTCCTTAATTACTTTTGGGTGATGAATCCTATCTCGATCACTCAACTACCTTCATATAAGTCATGCTACATCCAATGACTACCAAATAAGCGATCTTTAACTAGAACAAGTCATAAAGTAGTATCAAAACATATAAAAGATAAATTTAGAGATTTCAAGTCAAATGATCACTTATACGATCATCACAAAGAGAATTTCTATAGACATGCAAGTAATCTTCCAAATGAATTTCTCATATGGGGACAGTTTATTGAACTTGTTCTCTAATAAACACTCATAGCCTATAAGATCGAATAATTCTTTCATAAGGAAAACATAATGCGCATTAGTCTTTTTATGTTATATTAATTTGCAGTCTTAATAGAACAATAACTACGAACAATTTAGATATAATACATAAATACAATATGAATCTCATAATTATAATCTCATTATAATTTTATTTGCAATGTATAATTATCCTACATCTAAGTATACATAATATAAAGAATGTCTTTAAATTATTTTATCACTAGACTATAAGCAATCGATTGGCTCAAAGGTATACTAACACTTATCCCTCTAAGTTTGGGGACATATGCTCTTCATATTAGAAGGTAAAAGCACTTTGATGTAAGAAGAATTACTAAACTTACTAAACTGTTCTTCAAAATTTGCAGGTCTTAACTTTCACATATACTTCTTGGCCTTTATACCTATCAGCCCCGAAATAAGCTTTAAATTCATTGTGCTTTCCTCTCTCTCTCTCTATAGGTATGCTATTGCCCTTTGCAATGCTATCAAATATGGTACTAGATGAGAACCCACAGAAACTAGACTCATTACTTAAGTCATTGCTGATGGAGTGAAACATGAAACCTTTTTATCTAGAATTACACAACGTAGGCTAAAAAGTTTAGGATAGAGGTTACTCCCATTGATTTCTCAGAGTGAATAGATGATTTTTCGATGTATCTCTCAAGAGGTTATATAAGGATATATTATAGTTCAAATATGAGAAAAATGAAAGGCTTAGATTGTGAGATCTCCTCCTCCAAATTTTCTTAGAAAGTGGGTTTTTCTCCTAACGGTCCAAAACGTGACAAATCTGTTGGGAACATGATTACACTTAATAGCACAATCAATCGGCCTCAATGTAGCCCAGAATATGCTTCAAGGCATAAGGGGGAAAATGATACATAAATTTGGACCAACAAAGTTTCTAAAGGGCCCAGTATAAACATTGAGTAAAACATTAAGTCAAAAGAGTAACTTTAGAAAACACATACTACATTGCGATAATCGTCCACCCATGCCTTAATAGCACGACGACCTGCAATGTTCACTTATTTCTCCTACTTTTCTGATTCACGTGTTTTCACCATTACACTTTTATACCTATCGTCCTAACATATAAAATGCAAATTGCCACAAAGTTAACTGAAGACTCTCCTTAAAATTCTTCCTAAACCTGAATCTAACTTAACCAGTAGGTGACACTCTTAAATAATAAGATAGTTGACACTTTTTCTTTTTTTTCCCCAGGATTTTCATGTAGAGTTCAATCATAAGTACTTCATATCCTGTCATGGGCGAGTTGGTGTAGGTGGAGATTTCTATTATTTTTGTTTGTATCCAATTGGAAACATTTGTTAGGTACACCATACTACCATGTTTCCTCTTATTGCTTACCAATACTATATATACCCCACACCATATATATATATATATATATATGAACAATACAAATGTGACATAGTATGCCTTACTTTAAAATTTTACTCCTCTTAGAGACTGAAAATATCAAACACAAAAATTAATAACTCTAATTCTCAATGAATTGACTTATCAAAAAGCCTTGAAAGAGATGCAATGCACCAAGATCACCACAGTTGTTTAGATAACACTCAATTGAGTAGACACACACAAAAAGATTGGATTTTTAACAAATTGCATGGATGATGCCTCACCTTTCTTAGTTGACAAATTCCCTTTGAAGAAGATTACATGCAGCTCTTTATTGTAGCCACTAAAGGGATAACCATAGTTGTTAAGAAAACACTCATTTAAGTAGACACACAAAAAGATTGGATTTTTAACACAATGCACAAATGATGTTGAACTTTTCGTTGAAGTATATACCAGGCCATAGATGTAAAAAGAAGTTGTTACACATGTATGTAGTGGAAGACAGGGGAGACAATGAAGATTGTGTAATGGTGGATGAGGAAGACTTACCCAATAGATCCTTGCAAGCCATGCCCGAAGTATCTATGGAAAAATACCAACAAATTAAAGAACATGGTATGTTGAATGAAATCATAATATATATACTGGTAAATGGGGGAAGTACGCATAATTTTGTAGATCCAAAATTGGTAGATAGATTGGGAAAAGTTTTAGAGGAAGTGAAAGAGTTATCCATTTTGGTAAGAGGAGGAATGAAATTGCATTGTAAAAATATATGTAGACAGTTACAATGACAAATGGGAGGAAAAGAGTTTTGTAATGATACGTTAGTAATTGATACTAGGGGTACTAATATGGTATTGGGGGTGTAATGGTTGTTAGATTTGGATGATATTGTTTTCAATTATCAAGGAGGAACTATGAAATTTTGTTGGAAAGGTGAGGGGATGAAGCTTTTGAGCATGGGTGGCAAAAAATTGGTGCAATTATATAAGGAAAACTTAACAAAAATATGGAGTAACAAGGATGTGATTTGTTGCTTTATGGTGGTGTTTCAAATGGAGGAAAGCAAGAATGATAAACAGATGGAATTAAAAATGTCAGAAGTATAAGCATAAGATGTTGGCTTAAGGATGGATTTTAACAGTGATTGCAAAGGTAGTTGAAGCAATTTGAAGTTGTGATTGAGGAACTGAAACGGTTACCTCCATCTCGATTCCATGATCACAGAATTCCGTTGAAGGATGGAACAAAGGCTATGAATCTTCGGCCTTATAAGTATGTTGGAGTTCAAAAAATTTTTATGGAGGAGCTGGTGGATAATATGTTGCAGCAAGGTATAATTCAACAAAGTATTAGCCCATTTTTCATGCCTGTGATTTTGATTAAGAAGAAGGATGGGTCTTAGAGGTTTTGCATGGATTATCAATCTCTCAATCAATACACTATTAAAGATAAATTCCTTATTCCTTTGGTGGAGGAGCTCTTTGATTAATTGAATGGCGCGAAATGTTTTTTAAAGATGGATTTGAAGGCTAAATACCATCATTTTAGAGTATGAGAGGAAGACATATGTAAAACTGCAATTTGGACGCATATACCACATTACAAATTTCTTATAATGCCTTTCAATCTAACGAACGCACATGTAACCTTCCAAAGTTTGGTGAACTAGATCTTTAAAGCATACTTAAGGAGGTTTGTTTTAATGTTTTTCGATGATATATTGATATACAATTATTCTTTTGAATTGCATTTGGAACATCTGCTTTTAATGTAGAAGATTTTAGCAAAACATCAAATTTATGTCAAACTCTCCAAGTGATCCTTTGGTGTTGATCGGGTTTACTATTTGGGAAACATCATTAGTAGCTAAGGAGTTCCAATAGATCCGCATAAGGTGAGTGCAATTGTGAATTTGCCATAACCGCAAACTATCTAACAGTTGCAAGGATTTTTGAGACTTTGCGGACATTATAGATGGTTTATTAAAGGCTACATCCAATTAAGTAAGCCACTGACAAATTAGCTTAAGAAGGATTCCTTTGTTTAGAGTGATGACGTAACTGTAGCTTTACTGCCTATGAAGCAGTTTTTGACAATAGCACCAGTATTGACCCTTCCAAATTTTTGCCTAGAATTTGTAATCGAGGCTGATGTGAGTGGGCAAGAGACCGATGTGGTGTTAACGCAAAAAGTATAAACACTTACCAATTTATGAAAAAGAATTCTTGAAAATAGTGATGGCAGTGAAGCAATGGTCCCATTACCTCACCAGATGGCATTTTGTAATCCAGACCAATCATCTTAGTCTTCACTATTTGATGGATCAGTGAATCAACACTCCCTTCCAATAGACATGGCTTCCTAAACTCTTAGGGTTTGATTTTTCTATTAAATATAAAAAGGGAGTGGATAACTTGACTACAGAATTCTTATCACGAGTTAGTGGATTGGAGCTTTTTGCGCTATCCATTTCATATGTTTAGACAAAATTATTGTCTAAAATTAAAGAGAGTTGG
>JANIJF010000209.1:23902413-23924189 GCA_024520955.1 Erythroxylum bequaertii | reverse complement strand
AAGCTATTTTTGACATTTGCAATTCTTGTATATATGACAAGAATTTCCGTATTTCAGTTTTGAGAGGAACAAAAATTTCTGTCTTTGTCCTGTGAGGACGGAACAAAAATGACTTAGGGCGGCAAGCAAACAAGACGGAGGACAGAACTTTTACGTCCTTATCATCCGTTCTCACCCCTAAAGACGCTAACTAAACGCAAGGTAAGTGTTTAGAAAGAAGAATACATTATAACCAGCTGAACCTTTGTTAAGGTTCAAGTTGAGGAGAGCATCCTTAATTTCCTTATTAGAGAACAGCCTGTAAAGGTTGCCCTTTAGAACTTGGTCTAATGGAGAACTTATAAATTAACATAGTTAAATAACAAAGGAGAACGGCCTGTAAAGGTTGCCCTTTAGAACATGGTCTAAGGGTCGATCCTTATCCATCAAAGGAGAAATTATATTCATGTTACTTTGAGCCGTAATAGAGTTGACAAAGACTTAAGAATTATTGACCCCATCCTTAAGCCAATTAAACCTTGCCTTTTATTTAAGAAAAGACTTATGAAACTAGAGAGCTTAGGTGTAATTGTTAAGGCCTAAATTCCGAAGGCCCTTAAATTACAATTATGAGAACCCTTATAGAAGTCATCTAAGGCTAACCTAAGAGTGTCCGTATCTTTTTTAAGGTTAGTTTTAGTATTAGGACAAATATTCATGTGGAGGGCTTTAATTCCTTGTTTGATTACTTAGAGCTTCCTCATCATTTAGTAAGTTTTACAACCTAACCTTCTCTTCCCTGTATCATTATTAACCACTTCCTCAAAGCCCTTTAACTTTGAAATAAAATTAAGGAACCTTAAAGGAGCTTTAAAGGTGAAATTTAAGATGGAGAATCTCTATAATGAGTGATATGAACAAAGGGAAGGACCAAAACTGGCAAATCTATTTAGGAACTGATTTAACCACTCATTATTAACAAAGGCTCTATTTAGCTTTTTTCTAATGAACCAATCTCCTTTGTTACCTATTACTCCAATAATTGTCCTTCATAATTTAAATCCATAGCCCTTATCTAATTCACTATTTGACTTAACTCTTTAGTTAGGCTCTTTTGGATCACTTTAGTTCCTTTAGCTTCATTTAAATGTAAATGACAATTTAATTCTCCTATTAACATCCAAGCGCTTTGCATGCTTCTACTGATCCTCCTTAAATCCGGAGGGGGATCCTCTGTCCCCCTTAGATCCTCCTATAACTTGGTTCATTGAAAAGACATCTTTGCAGCTTAAATAACGGACACCTCATTAGAAACAGAAATCGATATAAGGTGACCTATGAAGTGAATCAACTGATTTGACATGCCAATGTTAAATGTAATATTATAAGCTATCACTATCCTACCATTAAAATGATAGAGAGTAATTGAAAATATAAGTCTAATTTACACCCATAAAACTCAAGCCTTCACTCAACTTCTCAGACTTTTTTAAAAAAAATACCTAGAATGATAGTTTTTTTTAGGCTTAAATCTTTAACAATTATTGCTTAAGAGGTTTATTAAAACCCTTTACATTCCAAACCCAAAAAGACATTAAGGAAATGGGAACTTCCCAATTTAGCTATACCTATCTTTCTGCTAGACTTTGTTCTAGATGTCGAGGTTACCTTCGTGAATTTCTTATCAGAAGGCTCTGGACCAGCTTTTCCAGTTGTTAGAAAGACGAAGTTTAGAAGTTTCATGTCCTCCCTCCATAGATACCATATTCATCACCTTGTCACATTCACTAGAGGGATTTGTTCTTAATGCTATTACATCCATCATCTGATTTGGATCCTATCCTTTACTAATTTTTTCCAAAGAAGGAGAAATTTCCTTGGAAATATAGCCACTTTTTCCTAGTCAGATTTTTAAGTTCCTTGCCCTCTAAAAGGATTCAACTCTAGCTCCTCTTCAATACCTACACCATCATCTAGATTAGACAGGAACTTGATCGGAATTAACTTCTGCTTCTAAGGAGGATATAGCTTCCTAAATTCCCACAAGTTCATCATACAAGCCTGTACTAAAAGTTTCCTTATTGGTTCTCATCTTTTGGTATGATTAAGTGGCTTCCAAGTGTAAGTTAAAAGAATTTTTATATTTAACTAATTCACTAACTATATTTTGCTTCAGTATTGATAAAGCCTCAGGGAGCTTCTCCTTTCTGTTAACTTTCATGCAAATCCTGGCATAGCCTATCCTTTCTACCTTAGCAGTTTGAGAGTCTAAACAAAGAGACTTTACCGGAGAACTAGCTAAAAAGCTTACCTTTCAATCGTCTAATATTCCAGCTAAAATTTATAAATATTCACCCACAGTGGAATTAGTTCAACTCTACTTTCATTCTAGGGCACCATTTCTAAAGAATTAAGAGGCTGACATGCAATGTGGCATGGCCCTTACTGCATAATATTCAATACGTTTGCATCCTTTGTGAATTTTGAATATAAAAATATCCTCTTCAGCGAGCAACGTTTTTTCCAATCCCAGTTGACTCCATTTGCAACTAGCCCAACACTACACCTAGGGAAAGGAGGTATTTTTTGTTAAGAAATATCCTAACAAATAGTTGCCCTAGTTTGGAGTATTTATAAGGGACCATCAACCTTTAAGCTTTGGCAGTATGTAAGCTTGTCCCTCATTGAATTCCAAGTTTTTTATGTTAGTAGATGAATGTTTAATAATCTCAAGATCTAGAGGAGTGATCTACACTGGAAGTACCCAAGGGGTCCTCCACCAACTTACGAGTCAAGGCGGGGAACTCTTATATAACTTGAGTTGGACCTTAGATCTCAAGGCAAAACCTCCAACACAACACCAAACAAGCTTATCGTTATCAGAAATAGTAATTGAGACTAAACACAAGGTCAAACCAGTAAATTACCTAAAGAGATGGGACAGCACTTCTCTCTTGAGCTTAATAATTATAAAGTTAATTTACTACAACTTTTAATAATTTTGATAAAATTAAGGGTTTTAAGTATAATTTATCCTTATATGCCAGATTTATGCCGGGTAGGTCTACGATAGAGGCTATACATCTAATTAGGAGATTGATGAAATGCTACAGAGGACGGAAACAAGACTTGCACATAGTTTTTGTAGATTTGGAGAAAGCATATAGCAGGTTCCAGAGAACTCATATGGAAGTGTTTGGAGGCAAAGGGCATCCCTAACACTTATATCAAAGTGATAAAGGATATGTATGAAGGCGAACTGACTAATGTACGGACGATCGAAGGTGACACGGAAGTGTTCGCTATTGGTGTTGGACTACACCAAGGCTCGGCTTTAAGCCTTTTTTTGTTCACATTAGTGTTAGATGAACTTATTAAGCATATTCAAGGAGAGGTACCGTGGTGTATGTTATTTGCAGACGATATCGTCCTGGTGGATGAGACAAAGGAGGGGGTAAATGCTAAGTTAGAATGTTGGAGAGAAGTGTTGAAGTCGAAAGGTTTTCGAATAAGCAGGTCCAAGATGAAATATTTAGAATGCAACTTTTCAGGTCGCCAGATGGTACATGAGGCGAAGGTAGCAATTGGTATTGATATCGTACCACAGAAATCGAGTTTCAAATGCTTAGGATCCATCATTCAAAGAGATGGTAATATCGATAACGATATAGTACATCGTATCAAATTTAGGTGGGTCAAATGGCAGAGTGTATCAAGTGTTTTCTGTGATAAAAAGGTCCCTATCAGACTCAAAGAGAAGTTCTATAAAATGGTGATTCAGCCAACCATGTTATATGATGCAGAGTGCTGGCCTACTAAACGTAGACATATGCAACAGTTGTTGGTAGCAGAAATGCGAATGCTTAGGTGAATATATGATATTACCCAAAGAGATAGGATGCGGAATAGGGTAGTGAGGGTTAGGCTACAGGTGACTAGTATAAATGACAAGTTGCGAGAAAAAAGACTTCGGTGGTTTGGGCATGTGAGCAGGATGCCTTGTGATGCTTCGGTTCGACGCGGCGAGAGAATTACCCTTAGTGACTATAAGAAGAGGAGAGGGAGGCCTTATAAGACTTGGAGGGAGGTGATCAAGAGAGATATGTCAGAGCTGGCACTCACCGCCGCAGTAGCTTGGATTAGAATAGTCTGACATAATAGGATAAGGGTAAACGACATCTAGCCCTCGTGCCTTTTTTTTTGTAGGTCTATGGGGCGATTTCTAAGCTAGACGAATAAAACCGTAAGCTTACCGCACTCTCAAGGCACTAATCAGGGAAGACGCATAACGCAGATAGCAACAAGAAAAGATGGTCTTGGCAAGGCAAAAGGTAATAGCAAATTATGGTTACCATCAGGTATTATATTTAAATGTATTACCAATCTTTACGTATTTTTTCCTTGTACCTTACATCTCCGTTATCATGTCACATATGCATGTGGGCCTACTAAAAACCGCCTCTCTATAATGTAGGAATAAGGCTACGTATTATTAGGCCCCCCCTAGACCCTACTTTAGTACGAGACTTCTAGGTATAATGATGATGATAACTATATGTTTATTTATTTTATTTTTTGCTTCTTGTTTTAGATTTCATTTTCTGTATTTTTCAAATCAATTTATTCTCTTCATAAAAGGAATAGCACTAATTGTGATACTGGAGTTTCCCATTCGTACTCCTAAGATTAACCCAACGTAAACCGGAAAGTAGAAAAATAATGTCCTTTCTCTAGTCTATTAGACAAAGCGCTTGCATCTCCTGGAGGCTAATTCTAGCATTAGTACGAGTTGACCTCATTAGATGCATATCCGAAGCGATTATACTCTTTTTTACTTTTGCAACTCTTTTTTACTTTTGTAACAAGAGCCGGGTCTGAATATGTTTGCTTTTTTCTTTTTAATAATATTAACACGGATTATTCATCCAAAAAAGAAGCATAAAGTGTGAACAATTTTATAAAAAAAAACTTCAAAAAACATGTACCCCAAGAGTTACCATTTGCTAAGGTAAGACTGCCTTTTCGTTTGGGGTTTTTATTCTCCAAAATTAGTCGGTCTAAGAAGTCATGTTTAAGTCACAGTGCAATAGACGAAGAAAAAGAGACTGAACCAAATGATAAACCTGTCAGCGAATGAAGCTAACAGAATCTGCTATTCCACCTTGTCGAAAAATCAAAGCAGGGCCTGGTAACATACAAAAGTAACTTGAGCTGGATAAATATTCTGCAAATGCCTGGTATCAAGACCCTGCTGACTATTCACTATGGTATACACAGTTATCCTTCAGGCTTTAGACCAAGAAGAACAAAGTAGTAAATGCTGCGTCTCCAGCCGAAGTCATTCAATCCATGTAATTTATGTCTATCTCAATCTGTAGGTCTCACTTGAAATCAAAGCAACGTTCATAAACGCAAGACAGTTGACAGATGCTAGTTTATGTCAAAAGGATATTGTACAGCCTAATTCCTTGGCCGCGGCGTCAAGATATTGAATTGGCATTTCTCTTGCAAGTCGGCTATGAGCTTCCCAATTTAAGCATTTCTCTATGTCAGCTTTCCAGTCAATGACGTCTATGTTAAAGTACTGGTAAGGACCATGAATGCCATTTATTTCTACTTGTTTACAAGTAGAATTAAAAGACACAGTATGCAAAATCCCACGAAGAACTGACGTGCTTAGAGTGCGAACATGTGCACTTGAATGGCAAAGACATTGGATGGTAGCAGGTAGACGGCACTGCAAGAAATGGCACAAAAATCAATCGGTAACTATTAATGTTTTTTCTCCTTTCAATAATCAGGAATATGTGCATTGTAATGCCTACATGACATATGCATACTCAAACATGCAAAAGGCCATGATTATGTGCATGCTGTTCATGTGGACGTTAAAACTTTTTGATTAAATGAGAGGGGAATACATCAAGTAATGGATTCTTACTTTCAACAAGTTTGAAAGGCCATCAGCCACAGCAAATCCAGATTCTCCCCACTCCAGCACTGGTTGAACCGCCCTTGCTGTAGCTTCTAGTAGCTGATAAAGAGCAACAAAAATATTAATTAATCAAACATCAATTACACAATCATCAGTGTTCCAGAAAGCTTGATCGATCTATGAGTTATTCACTGGCAACTAAGATATAAAAGGTGATATCGAGCAAAATGCATTGAGAACACAGGGTTGGAGAAAACCAATGAGAACACTGAATGCACTGGTCACTATTTCTCAAAGAGTGAGTTCTACCTCTAGCTGTGGTAAAGTGCAAGCTTCACCATCAACAAGCATCCCATCTGTTGCTCGAAGAAGTAAATCTGAGGCGCTTGCCAAAATTAATAATGATTCGAAAGTATCATGGTTTCTCATTAACTCCACAATTAGTTTGACAATACGTTGGTTGATTCTCCACATCTTCTGACCTTGATCATCATCTTTGGCAATCCAAGGTTGCAACTCCCTTTCCGCCTGACAAGCACACAAGGTCATGAAAGTGACTAGAAATTAAAGCAATAAATTACTGAGGAAAACCAAGTAATGATTAGGAAGAAGAGGAGAGAGAAAAAGAAAACAATAACTCATCCATCCTTGGGTGATCAATCATTTAAAACTTCAATATCATTTGTTCCATATCGTTTTCTTGATTCCCCAATTTTTCAGATATAGGGGTCTCCAATGGCAAAAATAGGTGGTATCAGAGTTAGCAGCGATATATGAAATAGGCAATATAAATCATGGCAAGTTGAACAATTTAGACCTGAAGAACAACGGCTGTAGTTGCTTTTGTTGGCGATGCTGATACGACATTGCATAGTGCATCAACAACCTAGTCACAACCCAATGGGAATATCAGGACACTTTCAGGGAAAAGAGCATCCAAATATCAGAAGTTGCTATAATAGATTTTACTCACACACAAGTAAAATGTACAGCACCTTTCGCATATAATCAGTATGTTGTGGTTGATATATGATCTACTTCTAAGCCTCACCTAACAGCTTAAGTTTTCTAGTTAAACAATTCCTTTTGGAATGGTGTGAAAATCTTCATGACCAAAAGTTTCTGAAGGATAGGATACTACTGTACTCATGAAAAGTTAAAGAGCATAGAGAAGCATGTAGTCAAATTGGAGAAAAAGCAGTGCTGAATGCTGATAAAAAGCAACTCAAAGGAGTTCATTTGAAAGAATAGCCACCTAATATTAATTAGTAGACAGGAATTCCCTTAGAAACTTTCGTTAGTACCTTGGTTCATATAGTTGTCATGTTCCTTCGTTTAAGCTCCTACTTTTGCAATTTTAGCTTTTGCCTGTATAGGCTAATCTATGAAGGGCGTATTGACTAATTTTCAGAATAGTCTTTTTTTTTAACCTAGTATTGGTTTTTGTGAAGTAAAGTAAATAAGAAAGAGTATAGAGAAAGAGGAGTGTGAGATTAATGTTATTCGATCATAATTCCTACATTAGTGAACACAAAGATCACAATGATAAATTACTCAACTAATATATTTATAATAGCAAGGCAGTATTCTATTTTAAATTCATAGAATATTCATATATAGCCCCCGAAACCATACAACAATGGCAGAGATAAAGAGGAAATGATTCAAAAGGAAAGCCAACACTTACTGAAACAAGGCTAAAAGATATCGAATGCATCATTAATTAGATTCAACTCTTCTATTTTTAAGATTAGGGTAATAAAGGTTAACAGGATACACATAGTATTCCTACATAGACCATACATAATAGTAATATTAAATCATATCGAATCTCTCATATCTTCAATAGTTAGTTTATATAACAATAGAGATAGATAAAGCAGTTATCATGTTCATCTGATGGTAGCTTACCTGTCGCCATCCTTGTTGAGCAGAAGTGCTTTCAGCACTAGGTTGAATTTCTGGTGCAGCAATCAATTTGTGCCATAGCAGTGAGACAACTGAGAAACATAATTCTTGTTTCTCTGCAAACACTGACCTTAAAAGAACTTGTGCATTGCAATTAAAACCAAGGTGCCTATCCATAGTTAAAAAATTGGCCAAATCGGAAGCATCTAAAGGGAAACCTGCAATTCCTTTTCCCAAGTTACTTTCTGATCGTTCTTCTGAATATGAAGTTCCCTCATATTCATGCTTATTTTCTGAATTAGACAATTGTTTACACTGCAGAATAGATGATTGGCCTGAATCAAGGCAGCCATTGCTCATGGGTTTAATCTGCTCTTTTACCTCAGAGACACTAAAAGAGTCCTTCAAATCTGGTGCATGCAAATTTGCTTCTAATGGCTCAGCCTTGTTAACTATCGATGCAACAGTCTTGCTATGGAAATCTATGAGGTTATATAGTGAAGATGCTCTACTGTAAATTTCATTGTCCCACTTGCAGCGCATCAGAACGGATAGAGCACACATGCAAGCCTTGGACCTCCTGAATAGTTCAGAAACATGAGCTGCAACCATAGCTGCAGCTACTATCTCATTTGAACTATAACTCCATGAGGTACCAATGGAAGATGGTTTCAGAGAAAAGAGTGCCTCCAAAATTGTCAACATTCTGTGTGTGTGATGGATTGCACAGTCAATAATGCTTCTAATGTCACTAGTAGATCCATTTATTCTTGCAGGCTTAGCTAGAGTTTTTCCATCTTTAGAACTGGAATGATTATTTCCTCTTGAAATGAAAGGGAATAACTGTAGCTCACAAGCAAGGGCACATACAGCAGCCAAAACATAAGAATCAAAGGCTGCAACTGGGCCTTGTTTTTTCCCATGTTTTCTCAATTTTTTGGATCTCACATTAATTTGCACTTTGGATATCAACTGTAAATCTTCAATGCTATCATCAGATGGATAACTTTCTTCAACCCTTGGTCTCTTCTTTCTATTGGACTGAGCTTCATGACTAACACACACAGTTAACACAACAAAAAGAAGGCGTGAAGCAAGCTCCACAGAAGCACACGACTCCAAAAAGAGAGAATGGACCATAGTACGAAGCTCTGCCACGGCAAGGTTTTTGGAGGAAGACCCTATGCTAGACAGGTATTTTGCTTTTCTTGTTTGCTCTCTAGAAGAATCAGGTGGAAAAGTTCTCTGGAGAATTGCCTCCACAGTGGCAACAAATATTTTCATGAGGCATGCTTCAGATGGACTTCCACGAGGAAGATATTCAAGGACCTTAAGGAGAGGTATATACAGATTCCAGGATAAAACTGGGGGCTGCAATGGAGTTGCGACTATAATTTCGGGAAGATCAACTGCAGAGGAACCTACAGGAATGAGGCCATAAGCTGCTTCCCATATAGTACATATTCTCCATTCAACCTCTGGACCATGAGCACAAAGCATAGATGCAATCCCCTGGGCAGTTGCTTCTATAGTTGCTTCAGCTGCAGGCACCTCAATCTGTTCATAATAAATTTTTTGGAAAGTGTTTATCTTTAAAAATAGTTCAACAGAGAATATCTAATGTTCTAAATCAATAAGGTAGCAAATGCTTAACCAGAGAGTATACAATTCAAAAAGAAAAGTAACATTATAAAAACAAAACCCAAAAAATAGGAGCAGAACTGTAAGGTAATGACTTTAGTTTCACTTCATGTTTTAAAAAGATTTATGCACTTCACCCATACTTGGATGTAGACTATAAATCTAGCACAAAAAGTCCCGTATTGACTGAAAGTAAACCAGAACAGATTGGTTTATTAACAATAATGCTTAGGGTACCTGCTGCTTGTAGCTTGAAATATAGCCACCAAAAGGTTCGTGTTGAACCTTAACTCCCTCGACTTGGCTGAGTGGGGGAAAGAGCAACACAGGCTGAGATAGGATGCGAAACAGTAATGCTGCAGCTGCATCAGCAGCTATACCTGCTCTCATAGACATAGCAGTCCCTATTGCACGTAAAAAGTGCAGGTGCATCCAGTTCCTCGGAAGCTACATCATCAGACACAAAGGAACTCAGGCAAATGAATCAAAAAATCTGAAGAGTAGATTTCCAAATTGATAAATTATGTTGTATATGATGGTTTGAGTAAATAATGTTCTGTCTGATTAGATATCACCATAGCATTTGACATTATGGTTCATGGCATACTTATATGTCATTGCTGCAGGTTTCAAAATTTTGGCACAAGAAGAATCCAACATAATCTCAGGACCTGTCGATTGTAAAACCTCTTACATCATGTCAACAAAAAAATCAACCTAAAAGCTTAAACTCATGGATGAGGCTCTGGAAATGATTCAAATACTTGTTTAATAATAAATAAAAAAAAGGAAACATTTGAGGCCTGTCAAGAAAAAATCTGAGGAAGGCATGCACATGTTGGAACAAGGCCAGAAGAAAACTACTAACAGTAAAAGGTATGCAAAATTTCTTTGCTTAGCAGTACAAACCATCCAACTTACCCTAATGCCAGAGGCATAATCTTCAGCAGCTCGAAGGAGTTCTACAAGTTGTACAGCAGCATCAAGTGCATCTGGGGCCCAGGATGGTGGTGCTTCCAAAAGTCCAAGAAGAAGTCGTTGAGTGGCACTTGGTGTTGCAATGGCATAATACCTGCATAAGTACAAAACAAGTTCTCTAGTAAGATGATACTTTAATTTAGTGCATTTTAAGTATTGCGGAAAACCTCTTTCCCAACACCTACATTGGACAACATCATTTCTACTGTTCTTTTACATACTAAGACGAATCTCCACAAAGGTGTTCGCTTAGTATATGAAGTTAGAAAAATTGTATTTGGAAGATGATATGAGTCTTCTAAACTGTAAAACAAAGAAGTTTTCAAGCTTAGAATATAACAGTGGAAGATTTACCTAATCTAATGTCATTTGCCCATCTGTGCATAGAAAACATAACTTGCTCTTGAAACATCACTACGTTCGGTTTGGTGGCGTGTCTCCATCTTTAATTAAATAAATGATGATATAGACGCTTCATAATCAATTATTAATTATCAAGCATGGGCTGCGCTTGAATCAGCAGAATATTTATGTATCAAGCAAATAAACAGGCAACCAGTTGGAATGTGTAATTAACTTGTACTGTTGCTTTACTTACTTTAGATAGTTGAGAAGAATTTGTTAAAAATCCAAGTAACTTGTAGTACAATGTAGTTATAATTAGTTTAATAAGTTTACTTATAAAATATCCATCATCTTTTTGTTTCATGCGTCAGAAAACAAGTTCAAGCATCTAAGAATCGAGCCTGGAAGACTTTTAATCTTATAGATTCTAAGGTACAAATTTGTAACTTGTAGCTAGAAATGATTTGTACTGTAACTCCTCTAGTCACTTATAATAATAATTGTGTGTGTACTATGTGGAGATTGTTTCTATTGTAACTCCTTTTGTCACTTATAATAATATTTTATGTGTGTCCTATTTCTTTCAAATTGAGTTGTGATCTTACTCTATTCATTTAATCGTTCTAAAAAGTGGTATCAAAGTCAAATTAGGATGTATATATCTACTTATACCTTTTGCTCTATGTTTGTCACTTTAAGTGGAATCTCCACATTAAAAAATAAGTTAGATACTATTCACTCTTTGAAAGTATTAGGTATTGTTCACACATATAATTATTGTTTATGTGAAATATTAGGAGCTATTTCTTTTTTCTTAAAGTAGTTTGGAATAGAAATAATGTTTGCCAAATTTAAGCTTCAAAAATTCAAGGGATATAATTTCTTGCTGTGGAAGATAATGATGAAAGCTACTTTACAAAAGATAATATATTGCAACTATTAGCGGAAGGTCAACAAACTTCATAGATGAGCCAAATGGAATAAAATGGACATGAATGCTACTGAAAATTTTCATCTAGCTTTAATTAATGAATTTTTGCTAAGTATAAAGAAGAAAACGAAAAAAGAGATGTAAGATTATCTTACAAAGCTGTATAAGGTCAAGTTACTCTGCAATAAAATTCTTTTAAGAGAAAATTTTATACTCTCCGGATGTCAAAATCCACATCAGTGATCGAGCATATTAATAACTTGACGACTCTATCATATTAACTCATGTCATTGGGTTATAGAATAAAGTCTACATGATTCGTATGATCAATATTAACTCATGTCATTGGGTTATAGAATAAAGTCTACATGATTCGTATGATCAACTTATAGTCCAATTAACTAATAATCTTCTTAGAAATTGCTTAGTCTTTGAGAACATTACAGTTGTAGTTTTAGAAGAAGTTGATGCAAGAATAAGAAAGACATGCAATCTAGTTCACAACAAAGTTGAAACTTTAACAATGATAAGGAGACTAATGAAACGTGGCCCAAATGAGAGCCAAAATTACGATAAATCAAAATCAAGAAGTAATAAAATTTTAGAATGTCATAACCGTGGCAAGAAAGGTCAATGGAAACAAATTATTGAAATTTAAATATAAAATTCTTTAGTCCTAAAAAAAAATTTGTAAAGACTTTAGATGATAGTAATACTCTATGTTGTGAAGCAATAACAACAATTGAAAGAAGGAAGTAACCATTTAATGTATGATTCTTTGACTCAATAGCTACTTTTTATATAACATTTAGAAGAGAATAGTTTCATCATTATAAACCCATCTCAGGAAGATTTGTGTACAACTCTGATGATTATCCTCTACAAGTTTTTGATATTGAAATCATCAAATTAAAGATATATGATGGTATAATACGTACCTTTTAGGAGGAACAACATGAGGGCTTAAATTTTTTTTCATCTTTAAGACAACTAGATGATCTTGGATACAAAATAAAAATTGTCATCAAAATTTTGAAAATAATTTGTTGCGCATTTATATTTATAAAGGGAGAAAGGATAGATGCAAACTTGTACAAGTTAAAGGGACATACATTACTAGAAGCAGAAGAATTAGTTACTATAAGTAGTCAAAGTGAGACAACTTTAATGTTATGACATTAAAAACTTAGACATATATCTAAACAAGGAATGAAAATCCTTGTTAAGCAAAAGCTACTCCCTTTTGTGAGCGCAATGTTACAAGTAAGCATAACCTTATAAAATTTAACACAACAAATTTAAGAAATAAGATTTTTTTTAATTTTTTTCACTCTAATGTGTGGCAAACACCAAATTCATATGTAGGAGGGGCAAATTACTTTATCTCTTTCATTGATGATTATCGCAGGAGGTGTTAGATCTATCATATTGAGAGAAAAGCATATGTATTCCAAGTTTTCAATGGTTTCAAAGCCTATGTTGAATGGATTTTGTTTAAAAAAAATCAAGTGATTAAGGACGGATAATAAAGGAGAATATATCGACAATGAATTTGATGCTTTCTGTAAGCAATAAAGTATCAAATGATTGTATATACTCCTCAATAAAACATAGTGGTAGTGTAGATGGATAAAACTTTGTCAGAAAGAAAAAGAGCAATTTTGAGAGTTGTATGCCTAAATAAGGCTTTCTGGATAGAAGCATTCAATACCACTAGTTATATGGTGGTTGCATTAATAGTAATTTAATTGAAGACATTAATGGAGATGTAGACTAGAAAGTTGGTGGATCATTCTAACCTCTATGTATTTAGGAGTCCTTTGTATATGTTATATAATAATGATGAAATCATAAATTTGGATATAAAATTAAAAAAAATTATTTTTAGGATGTGATAATAGAGTAAAAGAGTATTAGTTGTGAGATTTTATTACCCGCAAGGTTATTATTAATAAGGATGCCACCTTTGTAAATGATAAATTATAAAGGAAAAATAATAACATCACTTCACAAAGAAGTTGAGACCACTATATAGATGGAAAAGGAAATTTAAATTTCTTTTGAAGTAGCATTGAAGCAAGATGTTTAAAAATCAATTAAGTATGAAGTTCCAGAAGTTTATCAATCAAATTTCATAAAAAGACCACTAAATTGATACTCAGATTATATAATAGAGAGCAACATATCTTGTTACCTTTTAACAAAGGAAAGAGAGTGATTAACTCTTTAAAAAGCAATTAATAATCCAGATGCCTCTTAGTAGATGGTAATGTGTGTTATCTTTAACCTATAATTAGATGTAAAAACACCTTTTCTTCGTGTAGATCATGAATAAGAAATTTGTATGCCTTAACCATAGGATTTTAAAGAAAAAGGAAAAGAAAACTTGATTGGTAAGGTAAGCAAATCTCTATATAGTCTTAAACAGATGCTGGGATATTGTTATAAGAGATTTGATTCCTTCATTATAAATCTTGGATAAAACTGACTTAATGCAAACCTTTATGTAGATTTTAAAAGGTTTGACTATATGATTTTGTTATCTTACTGTTGTATGTAGATAATGTATTAATTGCAGGCCTCAATAAAGATCGTATTAAAGAGTTAAAGGCACAACTAGCTAGAAAATGTGAAATGAATGACTTAGGTCTAACAAACAAGATTATTGGGATATAAGTTTATCGACAAAAATAATGTGAAGAATTTGATTTCTAAAAAAAAATATGATGCTTCAATATGTAAAATTGTAAGTTAATATCTTTCTCTATTTTGCTAATTTCAATTTATCTTTTAGTATGAGTCCTAATAATGAAGATGAGAGGATGACATTGTCTTAAGTATCATATACATCTATAGTAAGGATTTTAATATTTTCCATGAATTGTATAAGACCAGATATTGTGCATGCAGTAGGGTAGATAATCACTACATGATGAATCTTGATAGAGAGTATTGAAATGATGTAAAGAAGATCCTAAGATACATTAAGAGGACCTCTAATGTTTTATTACAATATGGCTGATTAGGCTTTATTGTTAAAGAGTATGATCACTTTGATTATATAAGTGATCTTGATAAAAAAGAATTCGCTACAGATTATGTGCTCATACTTATTGACAGGATTGCAAGTTAGTTTGCAAATCTATAATCAATCATGGCTACATTAATAACAAAAGCTGAATATGTATCAGCTACACAAGCTAGTAAAGAAAAGTTAGGTTGAAAGAATTTAGGCATAAATAACAAAACGTCTCATTGTTTTGTCGTCACCAAAGTGCCATATATCTAGTAAGAAATTCTAACACTTCTTTTATACGAGTTCAATTTTACCTGGTTATGAGGAAGTGAAGAGAAACAATGTAGAGGTGTAAAAAGTCCATACTAAAGACAATATAGTTTAGGATAAAAGCAATCAACAATGAATAATTTGTCGATCATCATTGAATTATAAGCAATCAACAATAAAATGAATGGCATATCAGCTTCAAAAATCAATTATCCACGCTAGATAAAAAAGAGCATAAATACTAAGATATATTGGATAGTACTAGTTATAAAGAAACATAATACTAAGGTAAGGGCCACTAAAAACACTTACAACAGTAGTTGTAACAATTTGATTGATCCAATATGAGAAGCTTACTTGCCCTAACAAGAAATCCAAACGTTCTTCTTCACAGTGGACAACAATCAGATGTTGAATCAAAAGGAAATTTTCGTTGAACCAAAATAAGATTGCAATAGAACTCATTCTTAAATCTTTCATATAGTTGAGATCCTAAATTGTTTACATTTCTCTGTTACATATACCGTCATTTGCTAGAAAGTTGAATTGTAAGGCTATTAGGACTCCCCTTAATGTTAATGATAAATTGTTTGTTCGTAATGGAGTTGAGAAGGCGAATGAAAAGTATTTCAGAAGCTTGGTGGGTGGTTTGATGTATCTCACTCACACTTGGTCATATCTCATGTTTCCTGTGAGCCTTATTTCACGCTTTATGCACAATCTAAGTAAACATCACCTCGGAGATGCTAAGAAAATTTTGACATACATTCAAGGCATATTAAGTTTTGGGATCAGGTATGCAAAGAATGAATGATGTGATCTTGTAGCTTTTACTGATATTGATTAGGCTAGATGTGTAGATGACAGAATGAGTACCACGAGATATGTTTTTTGTCTTGGTGGAGGAACTATTTTGTGGATATCAAAGAAGCAACAGGTTACTGCTTTATCAAGCATAAAATCTGAATCCATAGTCACCACATCAACAACTTGTCAAACAGATTGGTTGAGAAGGATATTATTAGATTTGAAGCAACAACATCTAAAGACAAAAAGGATTTATTGTGATAATAAATCTACCATTGATTTCTCTAAAAATCCAGTTCACTAAGGAAAAACCAAGTATACTGAGATTTAGTACCATTTCATTAGACAATGTGTTTCTAAATGAGATTTGTAAATGAAAAATAAAATTGAGTTAGACACTGAAGAGCAACCAATAGATAGATTAACAAAAGCTTTGCTAGAGTAAGCTACAGAAGTTTTACATAATGGTTGAAGTTCTTTCTCTTACTTGAATTAAAGGGAGGGATGTTGACTAATTCAAGCTTTAGTTTTTCCACTTTCCCATCACGTGCACCACTTTCTTTCTTTTGTTGCTATAGTTTAGGGATACTATTTTATCTATTTCACCACTAATATTGTGGCTACGTGCTTCCTACTTATCAAAACCTAATGACTATATATTTATTATCTTTGTGTTGAAGTAGTGTATGAGAGTTAATAATAAAAAGATGCTTTTATTTCTTTATTGTTTGTCTTCTTTTCTCTTTCTATATGAGACATTTTTGTTTCAACACTGTTCATATTCTTTTCTCGTTCTACACTATAGACCTACAAGTCAATATCCAACTTTATAAATAGGAATTTATGTATATCTCAGTTGTTCCATGGTTGTTTTATTAGTTTATGCTTCCTAATATATTTATATGCTAGGGTCAAAATTTTGCTCATTCATTAAAAAGGCATCAAAAGGGATTTACATAACCAGGAATAAGCTTTACCAGAGGCAATAGGAATTTGGCTTTGGGAGTTAGAGACATAAACCTTTGTTCTCCCCACTCTCTAATAGTAAAGGGCCAATGTCATGAATATCGTATCAGATTCATTATCAGATTTAGTTTTAATGTGGTACGTTATTGATACTAGTCAGTATTGAGTACTATTTCTGGTAATTTTTTTAAATTATAAAATAGTTTTTAAATTTTATAAAGTTGTAAAATAATATCTCAATAAATTATGTATATAATTTTTACTTTTACATCAACCTTGTCTTAAAAATCAGAATAATATAAATTTAATATAATCATTATCTCTTTATTTCAATTAATATTACTTTTTGCACATTTTTAAATAAATAATAACTATAATTAATACAAAAAAGATCATTTAATTCTTGTATAGATATAAAACTAAGAATAATACAAACCACATAAAATGTTACAATTTATATCATATAGTAAAGAATGATTATATTAAAACATCATAGTTAGAATAATATAGGTCTATAAGCATCATAAAAAGAGCTCATATGGAGGAACACAAAAAGCAAAAGTCAAACCTAAAACAAAAATACTTACAATTAAAAATTTTATATTTATAATGCACATATAAAATTAAAATATAAATCAAATACAAGTAAAATTAAAAGAAAAGAAAAATAAAAAACTTGGGACTTCATTCAATGATATATCTGTTTAAATCACACCAGTTTCAATTTTCATTTGGTATAAAATCCTCATCATTAATAGAAATCTCATTATTATCATTATTTAAATTCATTATACCAAATGACATGTCAATACTTTTCTATCCAAAATTATCTTCCAAGTCGCAATCATATAGGAAACTTGGTGCTTCATAAACTCCATAAGCTAAAAGATGGTCAAGTGGATCTACAGAATTGCTTGTTCTATTAAGAGTCTTAGTAAACAAATAAAAATAAATTATTAAGAAATTATATTCAACTCAATAATGATAATAATGATAATAAACAATAATAATTTATGGTATTTAGGATATATCCAAAAGTCTAAGAACAGATGCAGACAGACGATAAAGACAAATCATTCAACCATCTTATTCCTTAACAAGTTATTTGGCAATAATTAACAACATAAATTTTAAAATTCATGCTAGGAAAGCAGAACAACTATCAAATGTATCCCATTCACCCGTAAAAATGTTTTTCTTCATTCCAACTGTTAACAATGTAAATGCTTCCAGTCTTAATGTAGCTGTTACATCTAACTATAATATCCTAATAAGAAGTTCTCATAACTAAAAATATATATATCTATCATACCATATAATTTGACAATGTAGGCAAAGAAAAGCTACTTATTGATATAACGACGCATTATCCCCTCAAAAATTTGGGGCACAAATATTCAGTTCACAACTAACCTTTACTGACCATCAAAAGATCCATTTGTCCCCAATTTAGCAATCAAAAAATTTATAACAGGATCTGGCTATCGATACATCCTATACATTTTAGTCTATAAAAGAAAGGACGATGGGATCAAGGTCTAGTTTTCTTGAAAAATATCACAAAAAATTATCTTTACAAGCAATAAAACAAGGTAGTGAAGTCATAAGGTTCCTTGTATGTTCTCTTCCTTATGAATTTCCCCATGATTTCTATAAACATTTGACATAAAATATTCATCTTCAAAAGATTGGAAGTTTTGCTACTCCTCACATGTGCATAAATATCAAGTTATATATCATTTTATTCTATAACTATTCTTCTTTACAAACTATTCTTTCTTATATTAATTATTCCATTATGATTATATTTAAAAAATCCATGAAATTCACTAATACACTCTTCTTTGTTCCCTTATGAAGAACCTACGGAGGCCACCTGACAGTTCTATGCCTATCCCCAATGAGCTCTGGATTGTTCTCATGCAAAATGTTAAATACCCTACCAAAGAGTTTCTCATATGATGTGGTAAAAAGATAGATGTGTTAGTCTAAGATAGCACAAAGATAAAGAAAAAGGTTGTATACCATTCACCAAATGATAGAAATAAGAGAGCAGGAGAGTGTATCATGAAGACTTAAGAACGAGCAAAACAAAAGCTATTTTTTGTTTTAATTTAATTAATTTTTAAGGAAACGAGTTTAAAAAATTGAGCCACATGTTAGGCACATGGCATGTAAAAAATTTGATGTGGTTTGTCACATCAGCGACATTAACAAAAAACTTAACTTCTAGCTATTTTCATAACAAATAAAAAGTTGGGACATTTTAGCTCGATTTTTTAAAGTTTGAAATAGTATTGAGAAATTGAGTAAATTTTGAGCTTTTTTTTTATAATTAACCCTAGTTAATAATACTTCCCTATTAACTTTAGCTTTCTTTATAAATCCTGGTCTAAAATAGATATTAAGATTGAAAAATGGCTCATCAACAAACAACATAGAGTAAAATTATCTTTTCAATCTTTCATTAATGATTACAAAATAAGGTACATATAAGGAAGATGTATTTTTTGTATTGTCCTTGATTGCTTCTTTTGCCTTCTCGATATTGTTGCCTTCTCATTACTATCAACTATACAAAATACTCTCATCAACGGCTCATAAACTCAGATGACAAACTGACATTAGGACCAAAATTCATGATCTTCAAGTATAATCTTGAAAACCTCTATTCTAACATTAGACCTAACATATTGAGATATAACCTACTCATTACTTGTAAATATCTATCTCAGCTCCTTCTTGATTAGAACAAAATATTACAGTGATAATAAATTAGTTGCAAATCTTCTAATGGTAAGATAACATAAGTTCTTATCATTGGTGAAATCCTTTTTCATCAAATTAAGAATACATGCACGATTATAAATATACTTAGTTACTTATCTTACTTTCTGCATAGTTTCATCAATGATAAGAAAGTATCTACCATCTCTTTTATCTTTCAACATTATATCAATACACAATATGCAATATAAAGAATTCAATAGAAAAATTATATTTGCTTTACAATCTTTTCCTAGTTGCTTTGTAAGTAGCATCATTTTAATTGATGAATTATATAATATTTTCATGCTCAACTTCATGCACAACTTCATCAAATATCTTAAATAAAGTATCAACGTTTCTTACAAGGTTATATGCATCAATAGACTTCAAAAACATTGTCTTTTTAGTAGAATAAACCAAAATAATAATAATAGATCAAGTCTTCTATTTATCCAACCATTATATATGATTGAACACCCATACGTTGTCCAAATGATTCTTCT
Organism: Erythroxylum bequaertii; assembly: GCA_024520955.1. Taxonomy (NCBI): domain Eukaryota; kingdom Viridiplantae; phylum Streptophyta; class Magnoliopsida; order Malpighiales; family Erythroxylaceae; genus Erythroxylum; species Erythroxylum bequaertii. Next base: position 23,904,141 of record JANIJF010000209.1, on the reverse strand, counting down.
TTCATTCAAATAATGTTTTATTTCACAAATATTACGAAGGAGTTTTATGTTATGGACCATTAAAGGTAATAGTATATACAAGTATATTTTTAATAATAAGATTGAGCATCAATAAATGATAGACCTCTATCATACTGTCATCTAGTTATTGTCATGTCTACATTATAACATGCTTTTTAGATTGTAAGGTACTATGAGTTGAAGGTTGAGTTCCAAGAGTTGTTCGTAAAGCAAACAAGTTAGACACTTGTTTTCTTCTCTTCTTTACATCCGTTGCAGTAATCCCTTCTCGTTCGGTAGGAATGCCATCTACAACATTATCAGTATCATCTTGACTATAAAAAAAAGCTTCTATTACAAATATCATAATTTAGTCTTTACCTTCTGTTTTTTTCATTCTGGTACTCTTTTAGCAAATTTTTTATTTGTCATTTCACATCATGATTAACTTTCTTACAAGGCTTCCTATCATCTTTAATTTTAGTTAAATGTTTCTTTAATATGACAATTACTAAATCTTTCAAATGTTTGTTGCAATACAAATAAATATTATAGTTCTTTATATTAGGAAACAATCTAGCATGAGTCCAAATTGGATCATCGAATCTTCTTGAAGAGACTTAAGTTGTCAAGAGTACTTGAACTCCCTCCATTTATTTGAAAAATAAATAAAGACATTTGTCAAAATTAAAATTATAACTTTATATCAAAAAATAAAGTTTTGTTATGTAACATTGTTACTTTGCTATAAATATTCAGTAGTCAATTCTAAAAAAATTAATCATATACAAATACTTAAAAAAATAAAATTCATAATGTTAATGTATTTGAAATGTTATTACCATATTCATAATATATTATGATTTATAACTATGACATGTCTAGATAAATTTTTTACTTATGTAGATGATACAATTTAGAATTGGAGATATTAAAAAGTTAGATGACTATGATGGAGAAAATTGAAAAAATTATATATACCTCATTAAAAGCATACAATAATATTCTTTCTTTGGCAATGCATATTACAAAAATAGATTTATTGTAAAAAATAAAAAGACAAAAATGATTACTTAACCATTCACAATCTTTCATTATGTCCTTATAAATCATAATACTAAAAAGGGAAATCTTAGGAATTCCATTTACATGCACATGATTGATCATACAAATCATAAAAATTATTCTCAATCAGTTAAATATGAAAGATTTATAAAATTTCTTGTATAACAAACTTCAATTTTGACCATATCTTTTTTATTCTTAAGATTGCATGCAGGCAGTGATTCATATAATCCCTAAACCAACATTTGCATCTAAGAGGGCTTGCAGAAAAGAACTGCACAGCCAACGTGCACTTCCAAGAAACATATAAATGGAATTGCCAATGTTGATATGCGTGGGTAATCTAGGTTGTTAACAATCCAAGGGGTGTGGTTGAATGGAAGGGACTCATCCATCTTTAACCAAAAGTCAGGAGTTCGATCCTTGACTTTGAGTATGGAGCAGTAGGGGTGTTCATGGTAGGGTAACCTGACTCGTTCATAAGTAACCTGAACTTGAACCTGAACCTGAATGTCAGGTTCGGCAAATTTACGAACCTGAACCTGAACCTAAAGAACCTATAAGATTGGTTAACCTATTTTCAGGTTCGGTTTTCGGGGTAACCAGAACCTATTCATAGCAATATATATGATAAAAAATTATTTAAAAAATTGGTTAAAACAA
>JANIJF010000209.1:23889525-23902313 GCA_024520955.1 Erythroxylum bequaertii | reverse complement strand
AAGGTGTTGTATATGAAGTTAGAAAAATTGTAACTGTAACACAAAGAAGTTTTCAAGCTTAGAATATAACAATGGAAGATTTACCTATGAAATAAGCGTGCATATGGCTCAAGAGCTGGTAAACCAGCAACTAGATGTTCATCCAAAGCTGTTGTTGGAGGAGGGAGTAAAAGTGCAGGAACAGCAAGTGCGGTTAATGTTGCGGTCTCGTAGCGAGCAACTTCATCATCACATACACTTAATATAACCCCAGCCCCATTTGCCACTGCCCATCTTGGTGTTGAGGGCATAAGCTGAGGATGCTTTCCAGATCCACGTGAAGAAGCTAAATGAAATGAAACAAACGAGGTTTGACATTAATATTTGTCTGTGCACAAACTACTGCATTGTCTACTTACCATGACATCAATACTTATCATAATCAAGGAAAGACAACAAGATGTAATTTCATTTTTGTTTTACTTTTTAACACTAGAAACTGTGTATTCAAAGAAAACTACATCTGAACCAATACAGTGGTGGAAGAATAATGATAAACTGATAGGAAAAGGAAAGCATGTATGATCGCTGATCATATGCTTTTTTCCTGTGATCATCAACATCAAATGATGGAACCAATTAAATAGAAAAAGTAACATGATCTGAAAGAATATACCCACAACATGCACACAAATTTACTCCAGATGGGGAGAAGTCCAAAAACAAAACAAACAAACTTATCCAGATAGTTTATCAAAAATTAATCAAGTTCCTCAAGGTGATATCTTTTCAAATTTCTCTAAATGAAATTTAATCTGCAACTTGACAGAAGAAAATTAGAAGTTATATTTAGAAAACTAACAAGTTGTTGGTGGCCTGAGCTCTCCTGCTGCATATTTTCCCATGACACCACTACACCTGAAATAAATGGAAAAAATGTAAGCTGCTAACATCTAAGAATCGAATTTTAAAGAAGAAATGAGAGCAGACCATACTAGAACTAGAGAAAATTAGCTATTCTGCATACTCCAATCTCTAAACAATCGATCCAACAAAGTTAATACAGCTGCCAATAAAGTGCATTGCATTAAGGCACATTCTATGTGGACCAATAATTAGCACAAATAGGAAAAAGGAAAGTAAACCAAATTGCTGGTACAGCAAGTAGTTGATGACATTATGCATTATATATGTTATGCAAATAGAACTCGAACCAACCCTTCAACAGAAATGTTTGGAACTGCTGATGGAATTGTAAGAGGAAGAAAGAAGATTAATTATCATGCTGTGATGATGTAATTGTTGCTAAATATTGACTTATATGTTAGGCTGACAGATCACTTTAGCAAGTATTACTCAGCATATGTGTTCAAGCAGGTATTAGTTATCAGGTTCTTCATGTATTTAGTAAAAAGTTGATCATGAGTTCATTGTATTGCATATATCGAAATATACATCCATCTCACTTATATTCGCCCACAATAATTATTCATAATGAAGCAGTCAAGATAGTAACTTCAAAATTGTATATTCTCGACAATATATGTCAGATTAGGTAATGTTAGCAGGCAGACAATTGCTATTGCCCTACTCAACAAGGATAACATTCAACAAGACAGTCGGTGTACCACACGGGCCAAGAACCTCAAATGTAGTAGATGGGAGAAGTAAGAAAAAATTTCCTCAATTATTTACTGAGTAGTTTGGTCCCACTTCTGTCTTTTATTTTATTGATATAGTTTTTATTTTTCATTTTTTAATTTTGGGATTTTCTTAAACAAAAAAAATTATTTGGTTCATATCAATGTAGTTATACTTTTGTTAATAATAATAATAAAATTATAAATAAAAATTAGAGATAAATTAAATTTAAGTTTAATCTCATATAATTTTTGCTAATAAATATTAATAATAAATTCATCATATCTTATTAAAATTGAATAATTAAATATGAAATTTGTAAATTTAAAATTATTTTAATATATATTAATTTTCAAAATTAATATCATTATTTAAGATTAGAATATTTAACTTTTAGGATTTTGATTTAATAAATAAATATTTTTTAAATTCTAAATTTATAAATTTTAAAGATATATTTATTAGACAATGAGCAAACTTGATAATCAATAATTAATAATCAAATAATACTGATTTAGTTAATAATAAATTCACCTTACAAAAATATAAAAATAAAAAGCCATGGTTTTCATAAGTTACTGAATCTTTTTCTTACAATTAAGGTAGTACCTGGATGACTGCAACGTTTAGTCATTTATAAATCAAAAGACAAGCAATTATTCAGAAGAATAATATGGACTTACCAACGGAAGTAGTCACTTCGGATGCCCAGAGGTGCAGCAAGCAATATATCAGTAATCCAGGGAGAAAGAGGCCGCAAAGGTTTTCTCTCCTGTTGTGACTGTGGTATGCAGCTGGATTCGACATCAGTTGAGCCGCCACTACTACTACTACTAATTCTTCTCTCCATTTCACCGTTCTGTTGTTCCATCTTGTATATTGGGCGATTGTAATGAGTTAAAATTCGCAAAATTTCTCCACATGCCAGAGCCCATTGCTCAGAATATTCATTCTGAAAAATAAAATTTAAAAATTACCAATCGCCACGTTTCTTGCTGGACTAGCAAAGGAACAACATCATGTAACCAAAAATGATACGATACAATAAGAAGAAGAAAACTCAAAGCGAGAGAGAGAGGAGGAAGGAAGAGATGGCTTTGAAAATTAGCTTATTTCTTCACTCAAACATACCTGACTATCAGGGCAAACTAAGGATATGAAAGAAGCAAATGGAGGATTGGTCTTGTCATACACCAATGTACCATCTATAATACACGAAATAATCTGAAATACAACAGCATGCCCATGCTCTGGGTGATGGAGGACAAAAGTAGCTGAAAATTGGTAAGACAAGTGAATCAGTTATTACTCATCTATAAGAATATTCTAGTGAAAATCCTCCAAAATACTGTCCATTGTCTTAGAAACAATTACCCAAAACATCATCAAACAAACGCTTCTCTTGAGATGGATAACGATTACGAATAAGCTGTAAAAACAATAATCATGTTAGTGTGCATGTTGGAAACACTGCATAAGAAATTTTGAGAAAAATTTAGGATAAGGTAATTTTTACATAATAAAAGATTACCTCTGCAATATCATCGGGGAATTGTTCTGATGTAAATTGCCCAAAATACTCAACGTAGGCAGTAATTTGTGCCTGTCCAGTTGGGAAAACATAAACAAGAGTACATGTTGAAATTCAAAAACTTTCAATCGAAAACAAGACCACTGCCCAACAGAATAACGAGAAACTTAACCTGAAAAGTGCAAGTATAAAGAACAAAAACTTCCCCTAGCCTAGTAACTATTTACCATTCAACTCAAAAAGTTTAAACTAGTGGGTGAAACTCAGGAAATGGTTCCAACTCATTCCTATTACGTCCCACACAAAACGTGTGGAAAATTTACAACAAACCACAAATCGACGAGAAATGAGGATGACACAACTTGACCTTCAGACCTCCCAGCTATAAAACCTTGGATAACATGTCAGGAAACCATTCCAAAAGCTTAAAATTTTGGGTAAGGCTTCAGAAATGGTTCAATTACCAGTCCAACAAACCCCAAATAATACATGCTTATGAAGGAGCCAAAGCTCAGGAAGATCTTCAGTTCCAAACATAACCTTTTCATAACAGCCAATTTACTGAATGTAAAACTTTCAAGAGATACTAATCTAAAAGTTCCCATCATCCCAAAAATCACTTTCCAAGAATGAAAACATCTAAATAACAATGAAGGGAGACGTAGTGGCATTGAACATAAAGATTTTGCATCTTAAGAAGCCACAGTTCCTTCTCTCAGAAACAGTTCCTTCTCTCAAAACATTAGGTCCAATTTTTACTTGTAGATTTTAAAGAATTTACTCATTGGAGATTTCTGAGTTTCTGTTATGAAGAAAAGAAAGGTCCAACTAATGGTAGCTTGACTTACAAAAGAACCTCTAAAGAATCCTTAAATCCAATATCAACGTTCCTATGGAACAACACAGTAGTTAATGACATAAAATCTAAATCTTAATGGCAATCCAATCTGAAAGAGGAAATAACCCATGGGCAACACAAAAGGGCTAATACATACAGAGTTGGCTCATTGAACTTATGTTCAAAGACACAATGTCAAGAGAGAGTTTCCTGAACACAAACAATCTAGTCTAGATTCTGCTTGAAAACCCCAATTGCTATTGGTCACATGAAATATAACTATCACAATGGGGATTATTCCAGAAGGAAACATAACCAGATCATTCTCTAGCAAGCTTGAAAGATTCGCTACAAGACACGAACGTTACTGATCCTCCTAAGTAAATATACTGATTACATTAGGCAGATCTTTACAGAATAATATGCATTATCTTCCTGATTAAATTTGCCGGTGCAACATGAAACATGAAGTGCAAATAGGCTAAGCATAAAGCAAAAAGCATGAGGGCTGGTAAGTGAGAGCCATCGGCTTCATAATAAGCTTCCTCATTTTTGTATTTCCGTTTGGACATGCCTGCCATTACATTCCACCATACTTTAAATCTGATAACAATGCATAAAGTTTGGTCACAAATCACAAGCCTCCTCAAGTTAGGTAATGCATATCATTCAGATGCGTTAGACTTTATTGCTTGTTAAAAAGTCCCTGCCCAGATTTAAGCTTCCTAAGCACGGCATACTTCTATTAAGAGTAAAGCAGATGCAAATTCTTTCCCATATGCAAACGTTAATAGGTTTTTTTATACCAAGTTGTTTTCTTAATTTTTCAACGGGAAATCTAGTTAACAGTAAAAGTAAAATTTCCTAAAATACTTGAAAGAAGATTTTTTCGTATTCTGGTAGTGAGACAAATTATCTACAGTCAAAAATGTTTCCAAAAAGATGTGAAGTCTGCTAGGAAAAAATCCCAGAAAGTTCCAACTAATAAAATATCTACAATCATAAGACCCTGAACGAAATGTAAAACACAGCACAATAGCTTGCAAATCATGCAATGAAAATATGAAATTAAGGAAAAAGATATACTATGCATTATTGACAACATTTCCCTGCACTGATTTCCCTAGAAGTAATGGACTAGACTTTGAGATATGAAACTATATTTAGGCTTTGATTCAATACATATTACTTCATATCAACACTTAAGATGCATGCATCGACTCTCTGAAGGCTACATAACATATTTGCATGTTCACCAATAAAGTGACGCAGAACTTTTCCTAAGCTTCATAGATAAAAGAAAGAATATGACATGAACATATAAACCAACAATGATAAAGGCAAATTTTAAAGCATGCTAACAAATTAAGAGACAAACATAATTATATGCGAAATTAAGAAAAGATAAATGAAAACCGAGAAGTTGTCAAACCTTTCTTTGTTGGGCATCTTGAGGGGGAGGCCAGAACAACGAAGAGAATTGGAGACCATCAATCCATCTCACAGAAGAACTAGCCATATAGATGGTTATGTGGGAAGAAACGAAGAAGAAGAAAAAGAAAGGGTAACCACAATCTTCCCTTCCAACAGCTACCAATCAAGAATCAATATATAGTAATTCAACATTCCATCCTGCTTACTGCCAGAGAACTGAGCTTGACTTCCAGCTATAGATTGCAAAAATGACGATTATACTTCTCCTAGAGAGAAACTTATCTAGCTACGTTGGTCTCGGAGGTTCAAATCTATGCTTCCGTACACTTTCAAACTTCAAAATCAGTTAGCTTTTTGTGCCAATTGTCACCGGGATATACCGCTCTGCGAAAATAGAACTAAGAATGATGTACAGTTCATAACTGGAGTTGAACAAAACAAAGACTTGCAAGGTTAAAGCGTTCCAGAATAAAGAAGATTTACAGGAGAAAGTTAAAAAAAAAAAACAAAGTTTATGCCCTTTCTGAGGAACCCAAAAAGGAGGAAAAAAATAAACAGAGTGAATATGAACTCCGCCGGACAGACGTAATGTCTTGGTACCGGAGAAACCAATGTATGAACAAGGATTGATTTTATTTCCGACCTAGCCATAAGGGAGGAATCTTTGAAAGAGACGAAAAATGAATCAGAAACCATGAAACTGACCACAAATAACGCCGGGAAAAGTATACCACTTTTCGAATCCAAACAAAAAAAAAAGAAACTGATATCTAAAATCTCATATAGTTACTTTGCCTTAAAATTTGAAAAACAGATACCTGATTTGCTGGGTTAGAGATTTGAGTCCACCTTAATTTGATTTGCAGACTTGCCTTGGGATATTTGTTTGTCTGAGTGATATTGGTACAATACAACCGTTGCTTTCTTTGTTGTACCTTTTCTTGTTAAAGCTTGAAATTGTTGTAATTACAAAGAAAAAAGAAAATCTGAAGAGGCACACGGAAGGAGGTTTGGCTTTGTGATATAGAGCGAGAGAGCAGTGAGCAGAGAGGGGATCTTTTTGTGGTCTCTCATCTTAGATAGCCAAGCAGACGTGGCAATGATATTTTCCTCTCACCTCAGAGGCCCACGTCATGTCCATTAACACAACATGCGGATTCATGGGCATGTCTAAATACCAACAGCATACATCAGATGTACATCAAATCATGCATATATAATAATCTCATTATTTCATTGGTAGAGGAAAGAGGGAGTGGTGAAACGCGTAAACTAATGTTAAGAGAATAATACTACATGAAAAGCTATTTAAGGTCACTGAACATTCGTATCACATAAATATTTATATAAAATTGAAAACTAAAAATTCAAGCTATTTAAGATCACTGAATATTCATATCACATAAATATTTATATAAAATTGAAAACTAAAAATTCAAGATATCACGTAAATATTTATATAAAATTGAAAACTAAAAATTCAAGAATTTTTTAAATGAAAAGGAAACCTCATCTCTTTTTCCTAATTAGTAATTTATTTCTAACAAAGTTATTTTATTATCCAAATATATGTTATTCAATACATCAGCCAATCTCTTGCATCCTCTCAGGTTTGTATACATACAATAACAAAATTATGTTTTTAAATAATATTCACTCAAATTTTCCCATTCGCACAATTTGGTATTAGTTCATACTCAAAAAGTAAGATAATCATTTAGAGTGCATATCATACTAAACTAGATCAGAAGGTCAAAGCAGTGGGGTGGGAGGGGAGGTGTCTTTCTTCTTTCCTGATTCAGATAAGAAATGCTCCTGAAGTTATCAGTATGATTGACCAATCAACTACTAACGAGTTCAAACGAAGTGGAGTCCACGGCAGATGGTGCAAATAAAGTCTTGAGTTGAGTTGAGCCCGACTAAGAAAACAAGGGCACGTTTTTATTATTTTAAGAACAGGACGAGGGTTACCGCCGGTTGACTTCTGTTTAGTGGAGCAACAATTGACAGCCACTTGGGTGAGAAAAGGGACGACTTTACGATGAATTCCGAATTTTTTACATGGAAATCTTTAAATACATTGAAGACAAATATTATTTATTTGTTGGGCACTTTCAATTTTATGTTCCTAAGGTGCTTATTCATAGATTTCGATATTAGAGCATAAACCACTTTCTCCCTGTAACATAATTAACCAAGGAACTTAGGCACGGGTTTGGAGTATATAAAAGTTATATGTTTGTTTCTATTTTTATTTTTAAATACAATAAAATTATTATTTTTTGGTTTATTTTTTTAGTTTCGGTCTCTTTCAGTTTTTAAAATTTATGAAAATCATAGAAGTAGTTTTTGCTTTTTGTTTATATTTTCCATAATTTGATTTACTATCAACCAAATATATATTATTTTATTATTTAATATACTCATTATTAACAAGAACTATTAATAATTTAATTTAATATTATATATTTAATTAACTAAATTCAATATTAATATGTATTGTGAATGATTTAATTTTACTTAATAACTTTATTTAATTTTATAATTAAATTGAATAAATTTAATTTAAGATTATTAATAAATATCATTAAATTTAAAATATCTTCAAAATATATAAATTCCAAATAAATTTTGATTTAAGAGTTAAAATATATTTAAAATAAATATTAATTTATAAATAGAAAGTTATTGTTTAAATTATTTATTTTAATAAAATAAAATATAAAAGAGATTAAAATATATTTATTTTTAAGTTTTATCTAAGAGATAATCATATCAATGACAAAAATATAACTACACTGATATTAACAACTAAACAAGTTTTTGTTTTTGTTTAAAAGAAAAACATAAATAGAAAAATAATAAAAGAACCAAAAACTACAACATAAAAATAGAAAAGTCAACGTATTAAGTGCATAAGGCTTTTCGCTTCGTGGGATTCTAGAAAAAATCATAATATATGCAACATTCCCTTTATACTTTTACATAAAGATTACTTTCGTAACTTGAACCTATGACCTTACGGTCACAAAGTGGAAACTAAACAACCCCTTAGTTACCAGGTGTATTCCTAAGGATTGTATTGAAAGGTGTAACCACTACCCTAGTTGGGGACAAGGAATAAAAACTCTTATTCCGTAAGATAAATTATATTAAATATCATAAACTATGAAAAATGTTAAACATATCTCAACTCTCATAAAATATGGTGCTCAACTTATAGAAAATGTGTGCTATTAGATTTTTAATTAGCAAACAATATTTATCTATGTTATCATGATATTTCTTTGAAAATTTTGTAATTTTGAATAATAATCTAATGCACCACCATTAAAATGTTGAAAATATTTCATGAGAAGATTATTTTCATAATTTTATAAAAGTTGAAAATTTGGAAAATCACTAAAAAAATTCATACTACATCAAATTTTGTATGATGTCACACCTAAAAAAGTATTCCATACATGATGCTAAATTCGTTTGAACAGTAGTAAGTTATATATTATTTATACCAAGATATATAAATATATATTTTCATTAGTTAAAATATGTAGTTTTTCAAAATAAATTGTTAAAAGATAAAAAATGCTTGAAATAATTTACCTTATTCTATATTAATAAGTTTGATTACAACGTAAGTTTCATATGGTTTATCCAAATGGATATTTTGTGAAGAAAACATTCTCTATAATAAGTCATTAGTTATTTCATATATCATGATGAAATAATAAGATATTTTGTGAAGAAAACATTCTCTATAATAAGTCATTAGTTATTGCATATATCATGATGAAATAAGTAAGTTCTATAATTAACAATTAGAATAACTTATTTTTTTTCCTAATTGACTTTAGAGGTGATTAGGTCTTTTCAAGAGAAAATTTCAATTGTTACATTAAGTTTTCAAGAGAAAATGGTTAAATTTGATGTTATCCGTAAAACTACAACTTACAATTTGATCTTCAATCAACCATTAATCTATATAATTAAGGTCGTATTGTCTCCTTATTAGTTGTTTATGAAATTCCTAATTAATAATAAACTGGGAGAGGTACAAGAAGACTAACATGTATCTAAATAATGTCACGTGGTTTTGTTAAAACACAAAAAGTTACCACAAATAGATTAATATTAAAGAAAATGATGATTGAGATCCAGAGAGATTAATTTGAGAAAAGTCTGTAGAAGAAGTTGTATAAATATAATTTAAGAGTAACGCTTGAAGATAGTTAAAGTTGGTGGAGAGCTAACTAATGAACAACAACATGTGTTCTTTAGGGAACATAATAATGTTTGTGTTGAGGGGTAGGAATGAAAGACTGCAGGTGTTCATCATTATTAGGCTCTAGTTGAATGATATGCAATTTTATGTGTAGCCTAAACGTCCATTTGACCTATATTTTTCTTTTGATGAGAAACCTTTTTTAAGAACCTAAAGGATTTCTCACATTACCTCTTTTTACTTGGTTTCGTAGACTTTGCTTAAAGCTTCTCATTCTTATAAGCGATATCAATATTCACCCTTGCAAACATTGATAAAAGTATATTAAATATCATTGACAAGCCCTTCGTTTATATAAGCATTGTCATAAGAAATCTACAAGTCTATATTTTTAAGACTCAAACTTCCAGCAATATGTCCTGTACTGACAAATCATCAAAAGATGGTAGTGACCTTCTTTTTCACACTAAATCATTTGCTTGGCCTACTAACATCATGCTAAACTTTTTTTTTATTTAAGTTTAGGTTTAATTATTGTTGAGTGCTAAGTTTTACCTAATTAAAACCCTCAAAATACTACAAGTGCACAGGTTGTGAATTGTAGTACGTGAAGTGTTGATCCTACAAGGAGTTGTGAACTAATATAATTATAAGTTATCTCAGGCTTAATGAATTAATAAAATAAAATAAAAGCAAAAAAAAAGTAAACACAAGAATATGATTGATAGAAAATTAATTTATAAAATTAACATGAAAAGAAATCAACTTGAGCAACACCAAATTAACAATGAGAAAGCACACAAGAGAATTTACCAAATTATGAGAGGTGGGATTTTTCCTATCATCAATGCTAATCTAACCATTTATGTGATATTGTGGTGTCTGTTTTAGAATATCGAAGGAAGGATTACTTTCTCTCAAGTTATAATCACAAACCCTAATTAAGTTTAGTACTGAACATGTAATCTCTCAAAGACAATCAGCCCTAACCCTAATTAGTTATTAAGCTTTCTAATAAACAATCAGGACTCACACAGGATCTCTCTCCATATAATTACCGATTTGATTAATTGCGTGATCTCATTAAACAACCTAATCATTTCATATTTGGTTCACCCTCTCAATTTAGTATTGAAACTTGAAGCTACAGCAATCAATCACAACACCTAATTGCAATAACACAAAAACGAGTAGATTAACATTAAATAAAGTCAAACCCTTAAAGAAAGTTAGAACATCATCATTAAATCCAAATCCATAAACATATTCAAATCCATCTTACACATTCAGTAAAGAATTAACAGGATGAATGAAATCGTCACTTATAAAAGGACCCGGATGACTCGGGAAGGTAACAATGTCGGAAGCCCTCTCTTATTCTTCCTCTTCTCTCTCTTCTTCTTATCTTCTCTTGAAGCTTTTCCCAAAGTGGCATAATGGAGAGCTTCTTTTAAGGTTCCTTTCTTTTCTTTATATACTGTTTTCTATTATGGGCAACCCTAGGGTTTTTTCGGGTTTGAAAAATCCAAAAAACTTGAATTTGGAAGACTGTTAATGTCTATTGTCGTGTAGGCCATAATCGTGGCACCTAATTAAACCTTCTTTCACTATCATGGCAGGCTGGTCACGATCTTGGCAACTTCAACTCGCTTCTGTCATAATCGTGGTCATGGGTTTTGTCTCGGGATTCCTTTGATTCTCCTCCATTCTTCGATATTTGCCCCAAAATACTAGCAAATACATCAAGGCACCTCAAACACATACTGAAGCTCAATCGCGTACTCTAACCCATAAAACACACAAAACACAATATTTAGCTAAATGACAAAATCTTAACCTCAACATGCACTAAACATTTAATTTAATAATTAAACACATACTAAACTACCCACTAAAATATTATGCAATCTACCACTATAAATATCCCTACACTTAAACTTTTCCTTGTCCTAAGCAGAAAACAAAAAAAAGCCAAAACATAACATGCACATTTATAAAATAATGGGACAATAACATTAAACTTTACGAAACAAATTTAACTACAAATGCCATCTCTCAAGTTATTCTAACTTATTAACTTGTAAAACCTATGTCTATATACTTTGGATTAAATATACATACTGATCAAAACCTTCATGTCAAGTTATTCACCGCTATCATTTGCACACATACATTGATAATTATTCATTCAATCAACATTGTAACTATCCCTAAGTTTAATGAAAATTTGAGCTATTCACAAAGATCAGTAGGCTTATTTAATAAAACACTATTTTTGTTGATTTTGATTAACATAAACCTAGCCTTTTTATGTGAAGGCAAACATTTGTGATGAATGTGGATCTGGTTACTCAACTAAGTCATGTTTTTATTAAGTGGCTTGGTTGGAATGTCATTATAGCCATTTGACGCAAAGGTAAACATTTGTGATAAATGTCCCTCGATTACTCAACTACATCATATTCTCAACTGACTACTAGCTCTATTCATAACTTGAAGGCCAACAGAATAGTTATTTGCTTATGATTTACACACACTTTTTTATTATTATTACCTACCTCATTTCTTTAACTAGAAATTCTCATAAAAAGACACTAACAATGCAACTTATTTGATTGACCTAAAATTATAAATGAATGTGACAAATTCCTATGGTGAATAAACTAACATCATATCCTAATTAACATGTATATTTAACCAAAGTACCTTAGATCGCTAATTTCACAAGCTAATAAATCTTCGTAACCTAAAACACTATGCTCAAAATTAAATCGATTCCGTTAAGTCCTTGCCATTGACATATTTGCACAAGTCACATCATACAAACCTAAACACCTTAGCATACGATATGAAAAATTCACACTCAAAATAAAAACATACATGCACACAACCCTTCCCACACTTGGACAACACATTGTCATCAATGTGAGAAGAGCAAACAACAACATAAATGGTGGGAATACACAGAAAATGAAATGAAACAAAAAGACAAAATTTAAAAGAGAAAGGGTTAGAACAAAAAATCGTCATAGTGACCTAGGTGGTGATGACGATAGTGTTGAGACCAAATCCGCTTGACACCAAGAGTGTAGGGATGGCAACGGGGCTGGTATGGGGCGGGTATGCCATCCCCCGTACCCGCC